>JAYJMF010191257.1:0-15551 GCA_036873715.1 Salvia sclarea
TTATTATTATTATTATTATTATTATTATTATTATTATTATTATTATTATTATTATTATTATTATTATTATTATTTTAAACCCATCAAGTTGGCCTGCAATTTGTTCGAGCTAGCCCAAATAACATGCGGGCTTAATCGGTTTAGACCATTAGTTCGGTTTTGATTTCAGGTATTAAAATATCGATACTAATTCTCTATATTTTTCGATTTATTCTGACCAACCTTTTATATTTACATCCTTAATTATAGACATATTATTGAATGTTATTTCGATTCCAATAGCAACATATTTTTTTTAATCTGACCAATAAAATATTCTTATATAAAAGCTTATATATTTTTTATTACTCTACAAGAGTACTTTAAAGAATTAAGATAAGAATATAATCGTGAAATTACGTGCTTACACTAAATCATTATATTATACTGATTCACATTAAACAAGAGTAATCATGCGTACCTTTGCACATTTGAGCAGATCACATGGCATGTTCAAACCATATTTACTAGATCTGTGCTAACAAATGGGGGGAACGATGACCACGAGATTAATAATACTTATTCATATTACTCAATACATCATTGTGACCTGTTAATTTTTACATGCATAATTAAAAAATTAAAAAAGAAAAAAAAAAAGAAACGTGATGTAAGATGTGGATGGAACACTGTCTAGAGATATGATGCGATATTTTGTGGCGTGTATTTATTGTATATATATCCTGCGAGTTGAATGCCTCTTAGACTAACCGCAGCCGCCACCTCGGGGGAGCTCGGATGCACGCCCACACGCGAAGAGCGCGCGCACTGCTGCGGAGCGCCGCACTCCTCCGCGAGCTGTCGCCCGAGCTCCTCGCCTTTGCTGTCGTCGTCCACGTGGCACACGGTCATTGGCGGTACAATTCAAGGAGAGGTCTCATTTTTATTTTTATTTTATTTATTTTTTTAAATTCTAATGTAATGTTTTTATTTTAATTCTAGTGTAATGTTTTTTATTTTATTTTAATTTTAGTGTAATATTTTTAAATTATATAATATAAAATTAATTTATAATATTTTATGATTTTGTACATTAAAATAATTAGTTTAAAATACATAGAGCTCCAAGCTCTCTGCTGCGGAGTTCGGGAGCTACCGAGCTCTCTTCTCCAGAGAGCTAACTCCCGAGTTCTCTGCTGCGGATAGCCTTAACCTTCCACTTTTAAACGGAATTTAACTCTCTCGTTCTACAAAAGTACAAATTGTTGAAACAGAGATGACGCAAAGAGCTGCAAACTTTAAAAGTTATGAAATACCGACATATACCATTTTTACATATTGCAATCAGTTTGTTTTACTAAATATAAAATTGAACGGGTTACTTGTGGAAATTCAGACTTTACAGCTAAATTACTCCTACAAATTACTTGGCTTTTGGTTTGAGTGATAATGTTTATATTTTTTTATATTCACTTATATCATACTATTTGATAAAATGATTTGTTTTCTGATCAAACCGCGAACAATTGATTGATTATATATTAGTTAAATTTGAGTTGATTATTTAGTCATTCTTAAATATATAACACAATTCAAAAAATACTATCACAATTATTTATGGTCTTCTATCGTTTTCAAAATTTATAGTATTTCTTTTTCTACATCATAAGGATACATTTGACATAACTTATACGACATTTAATCTTAGCATTATTTTTCATTTTATCTTGCATCACAATTCACAATTGATCATTCAAAATTCATAATTATATAATTTAAATGGTTCAATTTATATTCGATCTTATTAATCATCATCATATTATAATAGAACCTAGGGTTTGATTCCCACCATCCCCAAAACTCCTACAATTGCTCCATTTTCAAATCCCTTTTTTGTGAATTTTTCACATAACAAAAAGCCTAAATTCACCATATATATATATATATAGGGGTGGGTTATGGTGCGAAATTTTCATTTAGCACATCTTTCTTATGTGTGTAGCACTATCAGTATAACTATTTAGCACAGATTTTAAATATATGAGTTTATCACATATTTCATTATTTCATAGCACAATTCTCTAGCACAAATAACACAAACACCTAGCACAAACATCACAAACACCTAGCACAATCTTTGCATAGCACACGCAACACAAACACTTTGCGAGTGTAAATCTCCACGATTGATCTAACCCATCAAAGGCCCAGATTCATTCATATTTCCTACGAAATTTACCTTTCCTATCTGAACATATCCCTATATATATATATATATATATATATATAAACAATTTTTTAAACAGCTATACATTCCTGATTATCAGAAATAGATTTCCTCAACTTTTATCTTATACTTTTGTTGACTAACTAAACCTCGTGAGAAACCTTATCTATAAATCACTAGAACCTAATTTCGTCCGTAGTCATAGTCGTAAAATTGGGACTATGCTTAACTGAAAAGAAACATTAAAGATTGTGTCTAATTTGCTACTCATTCCCAATGTTTAATTTCTCGCTAATAATTCTTGTTCCGAAACAAGCTCATTTCACGTCCATATAGAAAAGTTTCATTCGCCATTTCACAGATGAGGCACACTCAGGTGCATCAACCCGAATTAAATCCTAACTAGAGACAAATAAACTCTAATTAAGAATTAATTATAAACCCCGATCTCAATCAAAAAAAATAAATTATAAAGCCCCGATTGACATAAGCGCAACGTATATCTAGATGTATACAAGTTCCGGACTTAAAAAATCGTGGGTAAACACACACCACCACAAGAGGTACTTTTGATTAGATATAGTTTGGACCACAAGACAAGCTAAGTTTCTAACCAGAAGAAACAAAAATTATTCATTTATAGCATGAAGACTTACACATGGAAGGGTTCAGTCCTCTAGAATTTGTTGGCGCTCAAGCTCAATCACACTCTCAGCTAAGGAGCTGAAAGTGGCATTCAACGTCGTTTCATTACTGCTCCGGCATTGCTGTAGTTGTTCTCTAAGCCCCTTAACAAGCTCTTTCAGTTTGTGGATGCTCTTTTCCTGTGACAAGATAATCTGCAAAACAAGATCAACGCAGGGCCTTAGGTAAGCTGCAGGCTAAGCTATATCTATATGAGTTCATAACTCACAATCCATTGTTTCTGAAAGTTGTCACCAACATCTTAGTTCAGTCAGGACAAAAACAGATAACAATATGAACCCGTCTTGCACAATCAATTCTTGAAACCTACTTCTTTTCAATTATGATCTTCAACACACCTACTAGTGGTTTTTCCCAACCCAGGAGCTTTTGCAGTAATCATCCTTGCTTCGTTTACCACACAACAGAGCAGCATGATCGAGCTCCTGCTCCTCAAGTTGTAGATAAACTCATTGCACAATAAGAGCTGCTCATTAACTAAATAATAAGAGCTGCAACTAAAAGAAGAGTTTTATAACCTTACTTCGTTTCTTCATAAACTTAGGAGAGGTAGAGTCAGTGAGGAGTAACTAACAGCCTCCAACTTTTCCACAACCCAGAGAGCCTACACTCATGTTTATTCCAGATGATGTCATCCTCTTTATCCTAATCCAGGACCGATATCGTCTTCTTCATCTGATGTTTTCTATATACTGATCACGATTCAAATGGAACTACTTATTTCGATTGGAATGAGACTTGTTAGATTATGTTCATGGATTCTGTTCCTTTAGTCTTGTTTCTATCTTTAAGCAAAATTACCCCTAATCTTGACTGTTCAGTTTCATTCCTTCATCATTTGCCCTTTTCAGGCTCTTATAATGAAGAAAAACACATTCAATGAACCAGACAGTCAGGCTTTCTGATTATGGCAACAACGAAGTTGATCTCAAGCTCAAAAATATATAAGCTTGATTAAGTTGGAGGGAGATTAGGTTTTCAGTCTAATAGGGCTTGAGCTAACACATGTCAACTAGATTTGGCTCAGTTGATCTCTAACTCTAAGTGAGAGAGCTGCATTAGCTCCTGAGCTCAAAGCTGGGCACAACTACTACCAAAGAATTTGGGGCGTGTGGGAAGCTAAATTTAGAGAGCATACTTCTGAAAGACCACTTCTTTCTACAAACACTGTCCAAGCTCGCCTGAGTTGCATTGTCAGGTGGAAGTGCATTTCTATTTGCTTTTATGATTCATATTGAAATGCGTATTTACACTGTTAAGATCTATTTGGTTTCTGCAGAATATATCAGAAAGATCAGATGGCCCCAAATTCTAACAGATGCTCAAGCAACAGCTCCACATACTTTCTGGCAATATTTAGCTCTCACTGCAGCAAGTGCATGTAATTGCAACTCAGCCTCCATTGTAACGACATATTTCACAAAAATTGCAATTCAAGTCTTTTCACATAGATCAGATAATATATGGTAAAATCTCAAATTAGATTTTACAAGTTAGAAATTCCTAAAAAGTCACTCTCAAGAAAAGATGATTAAATCTATGAAAGGTGACACATACAGTGGGACTTCACAAAACATAGTGAAACAGTTTCACTATTTTTCAGCTTCTGCTTCTATAAATACCATGGCTATGACAGAATGCCATATTAAGGTGCAAAGGTCAATCATGGATGTACGGAAAATTAGTAACTACACAGTACACACACACACAACATACAACTGAGACCCAAGTGAAAGCAAATTTAACCTTATATGAAGTATAACCCTACATTATATATATCATTTATGTAGTGTCAACACCCTACAGTGGATTGAGGCCCTTTTCCTACTAGCTAGCAGTACATTAGTAAACTGGCAGCTAGGGAACCCTTTTCTTTCTCAAAGTCTATTTTCTCACTTCTTAGTGAGACATGAAATACCAGTACCCTGAAGAAGCACTGGCTAGCTATCCAATACAAGAGGCTGACTCAATTTTGAATAGTTTCTTTCGTGTTTCCAAGCTGGTCTTTCTGGGACAAACAATTCCCACTAACTCTCACTATCAGTGATAGAATTAGATTACTTTTGCAAAGATGGCTAGGCTTGACACTCAAATTTTGATCATGTGAGATCTTCCGTTATTTGTTACTGACCAAAGATGCAACAACAAACTAGAAGTTTGTGGTACAAAAGCTGCCCTTTATGTATTTCTCTTATGGTCACTTCTCTTAGTAACAGGGAAGCAGGTAAGTAAACTTTCTTGAAACAGAGATGCCAAGGACAACATAGAGGAAGGTAGAATGGCAATTGATAAATCTAACACGGATTATATGTGATTAGTTGAAATGGGTAGCTCTTCAAGGTCCAGCATCAATCACATGTGATCCGTGGGAGGAAATGTGCACTAAAACACTTGGACAAATCTCGTATGGATCATCATAGGTGCAATTCATGAGCTCATCCATGGAAGAGTATCAAATAAGCCCTTGCAGTAATGCAATACACACCCTAAAATAATTGAGAATAACAGTGAAGAAATACATAACTAAGCACCCGTCCACCGCAAGGGCTATCTTCCAAGAGTGTAAGAATGAACCCTTCAATGGAAAAGAATCTCTAGGAAATTCATTCATATCAATTCTGTTAAGATGTTAACTGGTATCGTTCTTTCAATTTCCAAACAAGTGGATGGTGATATACAATAAATACACCAAATGCGCATGATAAAATAATTTGAGCTGGTTAAAGCTTCACACAGATATAGAGTGAAACAAGAAATAGCAAAACGGAAATTGCTTATATAATCCACGCTTTCAAGTCAATGGATATACAACACGTGGTAGACACTAAAATCCACCATCACAGTGACTGAGAGAAGACACATATATGACAAACATATACAACCTTAAAAACAAAAAATGTACTTCATTTCCATGTAACTGCGCATCCAACAATATGCTCACTCAATTTGATCCACATGGAAACAATAACATACGCGGAAGACATATAATCTTAAAAACGGCACCATGCCCCTTTTGCATACCCACCAGTGACACATAATATAAATTCACTATAACTTCTAAACAGGGCTACTAACCAATGGATGAAGATTAGAGGAAGCTACAATTACCTTTTCTTTGACACCTTCCTCCCTTTTCGAGATCTGTTGTTGCTTCTGAGACACCCCCGGATTTGTATCCATGTCACTTACTAATTGCTGTCTCCATTCAAATTGCGATGTAATAATCAGTACCAGCAACAGAAAGACAAGGAGCATTGGTCTCGACATGGTTCCTGTAGACCTATCGTCTTTCCCAAAATCTAAGGAAATGCCAGAAATAGAAGGGGAGAAAAACACGCACAAAATTTAGACATGGCACACAGTTAATGAAATACTTTAATTAAATACACTAAATCTGGGGAAGTTATTTGAAGATAATCAACATTCAACATGAAGAAGAACCTCTTTTTTTTTCATTTCCAATATAATGAACTTGTCCTTCCTTATTCAACTCAAACAGCTTATAATGTTAAAAAAACAAGTTATAATTAAGAATTATGCCAGTTCTGCTTAATTTTCAAGCTCGATATCCATAAACACATGAAGTGGGAAAGAAAGGGTTTCAAAGATTACTTTATATATATATATATATATATATAGGAAAAGTCGAGCCAAATTAGTCAAACCGAAACTTACATTCAAATCACTGATTCTTCATTTATGTTCCAGTTCGCTATAAGTTTCAGAAACTCTAAATAGTAAAAAGGAATTGAAGTCGAAGAGAGAACTTACAAATCAGAACTCAAAATTGAGACGACGAACAGCATCTAAACATAAAGGGCGAATCCATGAAATTCAAAATAGGTTCTGAAACATTGAAGGCTTTGTTTTACCAAATCTTGTAGTAATGTTTGATTAAAGGAAAAAGGTGTTAAATGATGGTTTCTGCGTTAAGGTGAAAACTGCGAGTGAATGGAGAAATTGAGTAAGGTTGAAGAGTTTGTTGAAGTCAGTAATGGCAGCAGATTACCAGAAGTTGAACTCTCCCTCTCTCTCTCTCCTCTCTCTGTAATACTAGAATGATCAAAAAGAAAAAAAGAATGAACAATAAAGGTCTCTGCTAATGTTCTTACGGTCTGACCACGTATAATGTGCTGCAATATTCACTATAAATTCTAAAATATCGAAAGAATTTCACAATTTAATTTAAAATTAATTATCACATTAAATTCTAAATTATAGTATTCAACTATAAAAAAGTATCTCGAATTATTATAGTATAAAATATTTACTCAAATTATAAACTACTAGTACCAATTTTGTGTTAAAAATGTCCTACATGTGTGTTTTTGACTCCACAATGTTGTCGTATGTGACATTTCAACCGGTCACATTCTAGAGATATAAAATGGATGCCGGGAACTTTTTTGTAAGATTGACAATTTTTCCTTTATGAACATTATTTATATAAAGGGATAATTGCGCCAAAATACACGGATTTAGTCAAATTCTGATCTTGCACATGATGTTTAAAATCTTTTTGTAAATACAACATCTTTCATCACATTCTAATTTTTCACACGCGTAAGACTTCCAGTATTGGAGATAATGTAAAGGACGGAAATGCCTACATGGACATAACGGACGACGAAATAAACGTCTTTTTTATTTAACTAAAACGACGTTGTTTCTCTTGAAATAAACGAAATATTAGAGCTCAATCAAATAGATGAGTTGCCCCAAAACACGTTCGCCAACTGTTCAGCTCTAATATTTGTTTATTTCAAGATAAACGACGTCATTTTAGTTAAATAGAAACGTCGTTTATTTCGTCGTCCGTTATGTCCATGTAGGCATTTTTGTCCTCGACATTAGCTCCAATTTCTTCGGAAGTTTTACACATGTGAAAAATCAAAATGGAATGAAAGGTGGTGTATTTACAAAAAAGATTTGAACCGTCATGTGCAAAACCAGAATTTGACTAAAGTTCGTGTATTTTGGCGCAATTACCCCTTATATAAATATATGTAATGAAAAATGTTCATATGAGAATTTATATATTGTGAGAAATGAGAATGTATTCTATCTCTTTAAATATCTAGATCTAACAGTCAAGATTGTTTCGAAATGAATAAATGCAAATTATGTATGCACAACTCAATAAATTTCACGAATAAGAAATTCCCGAGAACAAATACCGGGTTCGAATCCTAGAGGGGGCAAAATTTTAATTTTTATTTCGCTCGTCTCTTGTTCGTCGAGTGTATGCGCTTATTCATCAATTGTATGTTCTTATTCATCATTCTCATTTTTTTTACGAAAAAATCAATTCTCACTATAATTCAGCCCTATATATAATAGTTCAAAATGTTTTTAATAAAATAAGTGTAATTTCGGGTTTAAATGAATATTCCACCTTTAGTTTAAATTAATAATTGCACCCATTTGGAGTTGGAAACGTTTTGACTTTTGAGCATGTCTATGTATAAAGAAGTTGATGTCTTAATTTAATTTTCTCTACAAATAAAAATATAATGACATCATTAATCATCGGTCATACATGTCTAAATAATATAGAAAAATGAGCAAAACCAGTTATAAGATAAAGAATTCAAAATAGAATTCATTCTAAAAATATCTAAATATTTTTAATATATTTTAAAAATTTATGATAAAATAAAGGAAAAAACTCACTCACGCGCTATTCTAGGATGTCTTGAATTCCCGACCTTTCGGTTGGAGGGGAAGCGTCTTACCATCGTTGTCAAAATATTGTTAATATATTATGAACTTAGTATATAAAGTCAATTAACATGAGTCGTACAAAGTTGTGGGAATGACATTTTCTTTAAGAGAAATTCTTTCGGGAACGCAATTTTTAAAAAAATGGACAATGGTCAATCTCCAGAAACTGTTGTCTATATAAACGACGAACAATATAACTCTTCATGTATGGACTATTATTGTGCAATAAAACTTCTAAAAAGCAGCATTCGGAGGCATGTTAAGTGCTTTAAGTCATTCCATCATTTTGAATAATATTTGGTATATGCAAGAAAGAAAAGTTCCATCATACGGGTGGAAAGTCATTGAATTTGTATTGTTTGAAATTTATGGATTCACCAAAATAGTTTGGTATTTAAGAATATTCCAAACTACTAAGATAATCTACTTGGGTTGATTAAAGTAAGTTTTTGGTTTATCTCTCTATATTTTAGGAATTGAATTAATAATCCATCTCTGTCTTGAGTTGCTTCAAGTCAATTGTATATTTTGCTTTTGTAGAACTTTGTTATTCATTTATGGGTTGCACCTTCGTGCATGGTGGAATATATTTTTATTTATCTAAAAAAAAGTCTAGCTCATGTTTGGAGTTTGAGATTTAACTATCTTCAATTTAATCAAGTCAAAAACTACAATAATATTATTTGCCAATTCATAAAAGAAAATATAATATGTAGAATTTCTGAATCTTTAAAGTTATAATAAAACAAACATTAGACATTTCAATATTAATATTAATATTAATAACTAAAGGTGTTTTGAGAAGAGAGTGTAAGAACTATAAACCTGATGACCTAAATCACGATATGGAGTATTTAAATTTTATGAACTAACTCATCGACTTAGACTACTTAACAATAAATTTTGTGACAAGCTAACGAGTTGAATAGACTATAACTTAAAAGCTTTTAGTTCCTTGATCATCGGCTGACTAAAGGCTGTGTAAACTTTTTTTCCATGACAAGAAAAGTGCACGCTAAAAATAAACCATCACGCTCTTGTGCAATAGCCTCCAAGTCATATATACAAAAAAATAGATAGATGTAACAAGTTTGAGCTACAAGGCATTGGTGAAATTAACTTCAAGAATACATGTATGTAACCTAACCTTTGTATGGTGAAATATTGGTAGTAACACAAACACATGGAAAAAGTTAATGATTCCATATCCAAATCTGGACCAACCTCATGCTCTAACCAATTAAAAAAGACAAATAAAAAGTATTCTACAAAGGTTCTACTTCTACAAGAAAAGCTGCTTTGACATCAATATCTTCCAAGGGGGCCAAAAAAAATTCAAATACAAAGAATTCTCTTAACATTCCACATGCCCTATAAATGTAGTCTAATCTAGTTCAGAGAGAACTCACAAACAATAGCACAATTATGTTTGAATCCTATATAAGCAACAAGTAAAGAGTCTACCACCAGAATCTATGCCGAATTATGGTAACTCAAAAAAACATAAGCGCTTTTCAGTTAGAGATCCCAGAGAAGTGCATAAACACTATCCTTCGCGCGCTCCCCCTTACCATCTACGCACTTCATATCTGTTGGGCATTATCTGCCTGGACGCCGTTGAGAACAGGTGGTGGTTGTGTATTATCCGAAACGAAGACCTCAGATTTCTTGCGTTTCGTGTTGGACTTCCTTTGCTTTTGGCTCGCAGGAGTCCCCGAAGGCTGCAGAAACAATTAGCACAAAAAAATTCAAGAAGAAGAAAGACCCGGGAAAGAATATAAGAACAGGCGTTGGCGATACCAAAATCCACAACTGATTTTTTACTTACCGTAGCCTCAGTTTCAGAAGTTGCCTTTCTCTTTGTTGGTTTACTTCCTGTTTCCAGATAGTGAAGCACCTCAATCTTTGAACGAAATCTCCGTTGCCCCGTTGGTTCGACATAATACTGCAGGATTCAGGATTATTGTAAATGGAATTTCTATGTAAAAAGTGAACTGAATAACATGACAAGAAGGAACTGAAGTATAAAATACAGCTTTAAACTGCTCATGCATGTCTAAAATTTAATAGCAGCATGCTGCTATAAAAGGATGACTTGCTATAATATCAATACATATCACTAACTTCACATGCTCTAGAATGTCATCTAAATTTACACAAGCACACTTACTATGGGTAAATGAATGCACCAAATTGCCTAAATTAAGTGATTGGCCTTTAATAGAACAGCAAACAACATATACTTCAAATATTTAATTGTAATAGATCAGATTCACCAAATGAACAAACAATGTAGCTTTACACATCACTATAAATGGAGAATGGAAAAAAACCATCCTCGAAGGAGCAATTCTAGTAACTCCAAATTGTAATCAACCAAGAAAAATTCTTTCTGATCTCCGAAGATCATACGTAATTAAACCATATCTGAATATGTGTCACCATAATAAATAAGGAAAACTAAAGGTCAACAAGGACTTATCCACGGGTTGTTTTTAGAAATAAAATTTCAAAGAAATAAAAGCATACCTTTACTTTTCCAAATACAGCTAAAACTTGACATAATCTTTCCTGGAAAAGGAACAATTTATAATTTTCTTCCAGATCCCTACAGGTGCATCGAAGAAAGCTACTTACAGCTAAGTCATAGCCCGTTCTCTAATTCATGTCAAACAGTATCAGGCACCATAAATTAATATTTTATCATCTGGAAAAGTTCATTAATCCAAAAACTATCAATTTTGCACATAGCTTATAAGCAAAATATTCCTTCAAGTTCACATCAAATTAAGGATGTTATGATTGCAAAAACCATTCTGATCTCATAAAAAGGGTTTAGCCACTATATAATAAAGAATATAAGCCTGATAGAACCACTCGTCCGAACACCATCAACTTTGTAAAACATTTCTGCACCATATAATTTATGGCAGGTCCAAGGAATGGATTTACAAAACCATTACATTAATGTGTGTGCTGATACAGAATCACCCGAATTGAACTATAATAATCGACTAACAATTATAAGGTTATTTTTTCTAATACGTTTAATTATTTTACTATTTCATCACACTATAGTTTCTTTGACTATTTTTTTGCCTTCAAAATTTAAGGAGTGATAATTTATTACACTTTTGAGTACTCTCATGTTTAACACGATATTAAAGCACCACATGTAGTCCAGCTCATTTTAACAATTAAGTTCGTTTAAGGAGCCATCTTATTGAACACGTAGCCACAAGTTGGAAATGGAAGAAAAAATAGCTCTAAAAGCAAGTAGGAAAGAAATGACACAACTGGCAGATACTAAAAAAGAGCTTTGAAAGCAAATTCTCGAATAAGACACGAGCCACGACTAACACGTATATGGGCATAACTGAAGATTGCGGAGTGTTTAGAAGGCCTCCAATAATTTCAATACCGAATAGGCATAGAAATACATATAGGTGGTACTAAGATTCCTAATTTTGAAATCTTATAACTGATCCAATTTATGTGCTTAATCTTCAAACAGCCACAGAATCACAAAAAGGAAATCTACTCGATAGTTCTCCAGCCCCAACATATTCAGCTGATCTCTCTAAAGCTTGTATTACCTTTTCTAACTTTTAACTTTGGTCTTAGTGCTATGATCCAGAGCAAGCGATAGGCTTGTATTACCTTTTCGAACTTTTCTAACTTTTAACTTCTAACAAGAATTTTTCTAACTTTTAACTTCTAACATGAAGGTTGCCAAAATAATAAATGTTAAAGGTCTATGCCATGTTTTAAAATGATGATAAAACCAATTAAAGGCAAAATTCTAGTTACTAATTAGGTCTCAAAAGGAAACTATCAAAATCAAATGATTATAATAAAGACGGTATTTCACAAATGTATAATAAATCCTAGACATAGGTCAATGGAGGAAAACAATCCTTACCTTAACATTTGATTATCTGCCACAAAAGCATATAACAACCAGCCTTGAAACTCATCCTTCCATCAACTAGAAGAAACGAGAATTTTCTTCCTTACACTCAACTCAACTCAATTAGGAATCAGATATGAATTTCTTTATTCCTTAAACAAAAACTACTCGATGCTAGAAAACACCTCCCTTAATACACATTACATAAGAAACTGTCAATTCTAGATTATGAACACATTACACGACAAACTACGAGATCAAGGTTAACAAAATGTCAGCAACCATATAGTGAGAATATACACGTGGACAAGAAGAAACATTGTTTGAAGTTAGAAATACTACAATGGCACGCTAGCGTACATCTTACTAAACAGTATCACATGCAGGAAGCAGTGGAAAACTTTGTAAAACTAATCCTTAGTGGGCCAAGTATGTTGCCAGGAAAGGAAAGAGAATAAAAACTACCAGAAACGTTTATATACCTCGTGTGCGTGTCCACTTCATTATAAACCAATCGCATAAATAGTTGAGAAAACTAAAACTAGCAAACAAACACAGAATCTGAGAAAAGTGAGCAAAGCTTGACAATTTATTTATTTGTAACAGTTACAATATGTCATCCCAAATAGGAACTTCTCATAATTCAAATTGGCATCAAGTTGATACTCAAACGAGATTTCTTTGCAAAAATGTCCAGTGCTTATTATTCTCTTTAGGTATAACTCATTTAACCACACTCAAATGAGCTTAACTTCACAATTGAATTGGAAAAGGCTGGGTTGTACACGCGTCCCGTCAAATTAAACGACGACGAACTCCAACAAGTTTGTATTTAACCTATTGGTGTTAATATATTATGTTAATCTCAAGTTTCAACCTAACACTCAACTTGACTTAATGTGCCGAGTCCATTATACTCTTCAAGTCGAGACTCCAAAAAACCCTAAAATCTGCTCACTACAAAGACTGCTACTAAATACTGAAATAAACAAGAATTGAAATACATTCAATTGCAAACATCACAAATATAACAATCCAAAGATAGGATAAAACAGGCTCGAACGAGAGATATAAGAAAATTAGGTCAAAACCGCACAAGATATCTCCTTTTCTCACTCAATCAAACAGAACAAAGTCCAAAACATACAATCAATCGACCAGAAAAAATAAAATAAAAACTTGAAGAGAAGAGCGATAAATAAAACCTACTCGATCAATGAGCCCAGCTGTGGCTCCAGAAGAGCGCACTTTCAAGTCAATTTTCCAGTCCTCCGGCAGCCAGGTGGGGCGCTTGGACATCTCATCCGGATCCCTCCGGCGAACAGCCCGCGGCGTGGCCTCCGCCGAGCCCTCCCCGGGGACGTACATCGAGATGGGCTCGGCCGCAATGACGACGCCCGGAGCGAACTCCGGCAGGGGCTGGGGCAGCTCGGCGCCGGCGGCGGAGTGATTCCGGTTAGGGTCGATGTAGGCGCCGGTATCGAGAAGCGGGTCGGTGGCGGTGGGGCTGGCTTCCGGGTCGGGAACCGGTTCGGGCGGGAGCTGGGGTTCAGACATCTCGCGATCGGAAAGAGAGAGAGAAAGCGAAGAAGGAAGGGAGTTGGGACGGTGAGCTACGTTTGAATGAGCAATGACCAATCCCCAATTGATAAATAAAAATTCAAATAAATCCCTAATTTCTCACAGTAGGAATAGAAGGGAAGGGAAGGGAAGCTGTTAAGATAAAATGGGATGAATAAATTATTGAGTAAAATATTTGACCATTTGACTCATGACACCATTAACTATGCTTATCTTATCAGGTGCTTATTTTATTTTGCTAATTACTCATAAAGTTGGTTACGAATGTTTCGATGTGTTAAAAGGAACTAATTTTGGGAATTCTCAAATTTCGCGTCATTCTTTTTTAATTCACGTGGGGTTTTGCATCATATTATTGCAATTTTTCTTATTTATATTGTAGTCCACCTAGCATTTGAACTAAACGAGATTCTCACTTTGCAATTTGCATTATTTTTTTTTTTATCACGTAAAGGGTAAAGAATTTTATAGGAAAGATGGCACAAGCAGTGCCACAAAAAGCTTAAAAGGAAACGAAGCAGAAAATTACAAGCCTCTCAAAGTTTTCACTAGAGATTTTTTATCCCAGTCCAAAAACGAGCCTTCGGAACTCGTGATATTTCCAACTCAACACCAGCTCCAAAAACGACATTTGATTTCCTCTTCCAATCGCCTAGAATCTCAAGTTATTTTTTCGAACACCATCTTGTTTCTCTATTTCCAAATTACCCAAATAAAACAATCCACAGCCCCCTAAGCATTTTCTCCATTTACCTTCGCCTAGAGCCGAAGCAAACGCAACGAAGTGGCTGCTCACGTTCCGTGGCTCCGCCCACACAATTCCGATCCACCGAGCCATCTTTTTCCAAAAGTGCGTTATATCAGGGCAAAACAAGAAGAAATGTTCAACCGTTTCCAGGACTGCATCACATCTTTTGCAATATCTATCCGTCACAGGAAGATCAATGCGTTTAGCCAAGTTATCGCAAGTCGGAAGACGATTCCAAATTAGCCGCCACGTCGTGACCTGAGCTTTCATCGGCGTCGCTGCTTTCCAAATCCCTTTCAAACATTCACGATTAATAGCGACGTTGCCTCTCTCCCTCCGCATATCCGAAATGTTTTTGTATGCGGCCTTTACCGAGAAGTTTTCTGATTTATTCCCTTTCCAAACCCAGCTATCATCCACCCCCTCACGCAACTTAAAATTTCGAAGCAATCGGTCAATTCTGTCAGCATTCGAACCTCTCTCTCCAACAGGTTTCTTCTCCATGGAATCTCCCAAACCCACTCATTGTTAATCCACTTTCCCATCTGATTAATCGTACCCTCTTTGTTCAGGCTGAGGTTGTAAAGTCTGGCAAACTTCACTTTGAGTTGTTGTCCCGCCCATAACCCATTCCAGAAACTGGTATTGCGGCCATCTCCCAGGACCACTTCCAATTT
>JAYJMF010191913.1:0-15528 GCA_036873715.1 Salvia sclarea
CTGTGTATCAAATATCATGATAGTTCATATTTAATTATTTTATAAATCCAAATGGGTTTGGGTGGGTAATTAGCGGGAATTACCCAATGGGAATGGGTCGGGTTTGGGTCATAAAGTTAATACCCGTGACGAATTTGGGTCGGGTTTGGGTTTGAAAATTTTAGACGGTTTGAATTTGGGAAATGCTTAATGGGTGGGTACCCGACCCATTACCATTCCTAGTACTCCCTTCCTTCGAAATTTAAATAAGTGTCCAATAATATCATTTTGTCTAAATGATAAATTCAATTATATTTATTATATTTCTAATTATTGTATACAAAATTAAAAAAGTAAACAAATTGTAATGATTATTATAAGGATAATATTAGAGAGGTATAACTGTCTATAAATATACAAACTTTACTCAAATTTTAATTAAAATTATTATTTTGGTTAAAAATACATTAACTTTACAAAATTTTGAAATTTGACATAAATCTAAAGTTTGTTGGATACAATCTGGATTATTTGGAGTTCGATTAACAATTCGAAACTACTGCCAGAAAGCTCACGACGATAACCTTCTATTAGTACTCGTTTTGTTAGCTTTCAATCACCGAAATGGTTGGAGAACGGGTTAAAAGTCATTTTTCTAAAAATATATATCTATGTATCTTTTTTAGAATTTGGATTTACATATCATGTAATATTATAAAGTTATCATTAAGAATTTTCTAACGGTACCTTTAGACCAATCATCAGAGTCCAAATATTTAAGTTAATGGCCAACAAACTTTGGAGTATGGCTAAATTTAAAATTTTGTAAAATTCATATATTTTTTTACCAAGATAATAGATTTAGTTAAAAACCAAATTTTGCATATTTACACATGCACTTAAACCTATTAGAAAATTTGCTCTAATTATATTTTGGTATTCGAGCATATTTTAGATTAATATGGATTATATTTTTATTTATATATGAAAAATATATATATATAACTTAGAAAACCGAAGAAGTATTTTTCCAAGTTGATATTCAAAAGTCATAAAAATTTCATGCCGTCCAACTAATTTAAACCCTACTCTTACACTACTACCATCATATAAGTAGTTTGTCATATAGATAAGACTTGTTTGACTGAGTATGTGATAAAATTTTGATATGTTTGACTAGTCATATTAGATTAATATGCATGATAAAATTATCCTATATTTCATACCGCATCTAAGAGACTGACTGTAGACTGTAGAATCACATATACTTGCATAATAATGTTTTCTTTTTTAAGAAAAATATTTTTAGCTAGTATAAAAGATTTTGGTACATCACATTTTTCATCAATTCATTAGAGGTCATGTCACTGTAGTGTGGAACTCAAAATCTTTAACCTCATAACATTGACTATTCTACCAGTGAATCAATTTGCACACATAGTCTATCATAATTTCATTAGCAAATACAAGTCCCAGCAAGCTTGGAACATTTAGCTTGAGTAATAGAATAAAATGATATATATAAAGTTGGATATTTGAAGAATAATATTATGAAACAAATTCAAATTAATAAATTTATCAAAATAAATAATGAATTAATTTATATTAATATTTTTATTTATCTGGAGTATATTATGTTAGGAAATTATCATTTCCTATTAATCTAATTATGGTAAATATATTATTAAGTAATTATATGGTTATTTATTGTTACTTGTGGATTTGACTACGTAATCTATTATGAT
The DNA here is from genome assembly GCA_036873715.1 of Salvia sclarea. Classification (NCBI taxonomy): domain Eukaryota; kingdom Viridiplantae; phylum Streptophyta; class Magnoliopsida; order Lamiales; family Lamiaceae; genus Salvia; species Salvia sclarea. The sequence goes on from JAYJMF010191913.1 coordinate 1,725, forward strand.
AAAATTCATGGACTATGAGGATTGATATGGACTCAAGAAGTAGAGACCTACTACAATTGTAATTAGGGTTCATGGGTAACCTAATTAACTTGTATTTATAGCCCTTTGGTTATGGTCCCCAATACACTAAATCAAACACGCAATTTTCTTTTTCTTCTGCCCATCTGAAGAAAACACGAAGGTCCCGATCTCAAGGAATAATGCGATTTAGTTGAGGAAGATTATATCGTTGTTCCAGAGGTTGATATCAAATTATTCCGCATTCAGAAATTCAATTTCAATGGATCCAGATATTTCTACAATATTTGATAATCGAGTGCGATGTTATGTTTATTGTGCTTATTAGATTATTGCTAACATATTGAAAATAAATCATAAAAATGTATTCGGACATGATAAAAGCAACAAGTACACAAATAAGAAAATTGGCAACTCAGTGAATCTGGACACATTTGTCTTGGCATGAAAATAAGTTTTGTACATAGCAAGTGTGATTGCATCAGTATTGCTTCTCGCCCATGCCTATGACTCGCTTTGCGTGCCATAATCCAACTCGCCAACACTCGGATAACTTATAAGGCGTCGTCATCTTCTTCTTCTTCTTTCGAGTGGTTTGGGATCTGGGCACCAGCAAGAGATAATAAGACTAGAGAGAGAGAGAGAGAGAGAGATAGAGGGGCGAAATGGGAACAGAAATTGGTGTGTTTCAGCATGCAAAGGTGGAGAATGGGTGCTGCAATAAAGGCCCAGGCTACGCTACTCCGCTTGAAGCCATGTCTGGCCCCAGGGAAACTCTAATCTATGTCACTTGTATATATACTGGTAACTTTTTATTACTCCTCCTTTTCACCCCTTTTTCATGTCTAGTTTTGCTACTTTCTTTTTGCTCTGTTTTTGGTGATAGAATTTTTTGTTATCTTTGTGATTGCGGGATGAAATTCACAACCAATAATAAATAGAAACTTTGATTAATTAATAATTATTGCGTGTTGTAGCTAGGGTTAGTGATGGTGGTCTAGTGAAACAGATTGTATCCGATCTATCAACAATAAACAGGAATTATAATGTTTTGGTATTATAGTGCGGAAGCTAAGATGCATCATGAATTAACGCTATCCTGATTACTATATTTAATGTATTTATCCTAGTGGATGATTAGCTGAAATTGAAAAGAAAGCTGCATCAGTGGTCTATGCTTAGATTGGTTATCAGTTGGAAACACTGTAAAAGAGTTAGATATTTAGGGGATAAATTTCTCCTTGTTGTGTAGTAGTAGTGATGCTGATGCTGATGCTGATCCTGATTGATTTGTGGAAATTTTGGTGCTTTTATGTTTGCAGGAACTGGAAAGGAGAAGCCAGATTACCTTGCTACTGTGGATATTGATCCGAATTCACCAACATATTCCAAAGTCATCCACAGGCTGCCCATGCCTTACCTTGGAGACGAGCTGCACCACTCCGGATGGAATGCTTGCAGCTCTTGCCATGGCGATCCATCAGCTGCACGACGCTTTCTTGTCCTGCCTTCACTAGTGTAAGTTGCCTCATTTTCGTAAGTTTCCTTCAACTCAGGCTAATCATGTGGAATGTTGCTTGATGTTGTTTTCATGGAGATGGAGAGTAGCTTGCTTAATTTGTTGGTATCTTCTAAATTTTGCTTCCAACCATTGACACTTATTGCCTTGTCTATCAGGTCTGGGCGTATATACGCTGTTGATACTCAAAAGGATCCAAGGGCTCCATCTTTACATAAGTTTGTTGATCCCAAGGATGTAGTAGAGAAGACGGGGTTGGCATATCCGCACACAGCTCACTGCCTCGCGTCTGGTGAGATTATGGTGTCGTGTCTTGGAGATAAAGATGGAAATGCTGAAGGAAATGGATTTCTTCTCCTCGACTCAGATTTTAATGTCAAAGGAAGGTAGACTCTGTTTCATATCTGCTAATGGATTTGTAACAAATGTTGTTCATCCGTAATGATCGTGATTGTTAAACTGTGACCTTGTATGGCTGCATTGTGTGAGCAAGAACACGACTACTTTAGTTTTTATGTGTTCTTCTCACGAGAAGCTAGTCGTGTGGTTCGATTTCGATTTTAGAAGGTTATGAAATTAACAAATAAGCATGTTCCTAGGTGGGAGAAACCAGGGCACAGCCCCCTCTACGGCTATGATTTCTGGTACCAGCCTCGACACAAGACCATGATCAGCACTTCGTGGGGAGCTCCTGCTGCTTTCACCAAAGGTTTCAACCTTCAGCATGTTGCTGATGGTCTATACGGGAGACATTTGCACGTCTATAGTTGGCCCGGAGGTGAGCTGAAACAGACATTGGATCTCGGAAATACCGGCCTCCTACCCTTGGAGGTTAGTACTAGTACGCTATGTATGCAATATTGTCGATTTACATGCTAATGCTATGGATAATCTTAAACACGCATATCTGATGTTATCTCCACAGATACGATTCTTGCACGATCCAGCCAAGGATACTGGTTTCGTGGGCTGTGCTCTGACGAGCAATATGGTGAGATTTTTCAAGAAGCCGGATGAGACTTGGGGTCACGAGGTATGCAAGAACTTGCTCGCTCTCTCCGAATTTTAATGAATGGCTTGAAGTAATATGTAGATTTGATGTGCGAAATCCGAATTGACTGCAGGTAGTTATATCAGTGAAGCCACTCAAGGTGCAGAACTGGATTCTACCCGAGATGCCCGGTCTTATAACCGATTTCTTGATATCTCTTGATGACCGTTTCCTCTACCTAGCCAACTGGCTTCACGGAGACATTAGACAGTATAATGTCGAAGATCCTGCAAATCCGCGGCTGGTAGGCCAGGTGTGGGTTGGAGGTTCAATCAGGAAAGGAAGTCCGGTGGTGGTTGAAGCAGAAGATGGCACGACGTACCAGATCGATGTACCGGAAGTTCAGGTACGCCCCCTTCTCGTTCTGAAGAAAATATCTCTATGAATTTTATACAGGGGTGTAATCGATTTGAACTGAGCGGAGTAATGCTAAGCTCGAACTCAACTCGTTTATATGTTATCGAGTCAACCTCAAGCTCGATTTTTCGAACACTACTTCGAGGTGCCATGAGCTTGTTATTCGAGCCTGAACGAGTTTTCTATATTTGAATTTGAATTTTAAATATCAATCATGTATAAAAAAGTTACTTATTCTGAAAAACATAATATTTGTATTTAAAGTCATCATTTTATGTTATAAATAAAGTAAATTCGATATTGGCAGAAACTTGTGTGCATCCGTTTTAGTTAAAATTCCATTAGGCCACCAGTTCCCGATTAGGATTTAATTAGGATAGATGCTAGTGTCTCTAATTATTTATGTACATATTACTGATTGAAGTATACAAGAATAAGTTATACCAAATTAATAATTTTATACTTTAAAGCTAGTTCACTACTTCACTTACGAGTTTGTGCACGGATCGACCGAGTAATGTCCAGCCCAAGTGTGACTTATTTAGTAAACAAGCTTTTATCGAGTCGAGATCCTAGTAGCTCACGACTAAACCTGTAGCTTCACCTCATTGCATGCAGTCATACTGAACATGTTTTACAATGTGTCAATAACTTTAGGGGCATCAACTAAGAGGAGGGCCGCAGATGATCCAGCTGAGCTTGGACGGGAAGCGGCTATACGTTACAAACTCGCTGTTCAGCACTTGGGACCGTCAGTTTTATCCGGAGCTCGTTGAGAAAGGGGGCCACATGCTCCAGATTGATGTTGATACGGAGGGAGGAGGTCTCGAGATCAACCCTAGGTTCTTCGTGGACTTCGGAGCCGAGCCAGACGGCCCCTCCCTCGCACATGAGATGAGATATCCCGGTGGAGATTGCACTTCCGATATCTGGATTTGAGTTCTGACTTTATTTTATTTTATTTCCCCTTTTCTGGACATGGTTGATGATGGTTGCAGAAGCAAATGTAATGTGGCTTGTATCTAGGGAAATAAGAGCAACACAGTGGCTTGTATCTAGGGAAATAAGAGCAACCATATTTGTGTTTTAAAACTTCAATTAATTATAGTGTCTTTGCTGGTTTATTATCTGCTTCATGGTTTGTTACAGCAAATTATTTGGCAGATTGATGAAGTTGACATACGAATTTCGGACGAAGAAATTAATATTGCAGAATTTGAGATAATTTTGTATGACTTGAAAATGTTGATAGGCCATGGCAACTAGTGTATACAGGCCTAAATGAAATTGTAAATTGGCTAACAGCTATATAAAAATCCTATGCTTAGTTTTTCCTTTTCTTTTAAATCTTTTATTTCATTTTTGGACCAAAGTTGTAGTGCTTGCTGCTCAACAAGAGTTGGATTTTTATAACCTTTTCGAATTGAGTTCCGAGGATATAAGTGTTTGTGTGATGTCGTTTCTATGTGGCACAGCTAATATTGAGATTCTAAGAAATTGTTTTAAATTTTGAAAATTTAATTAAAACAAGATCTTGATTTAGAATCCTTTTTAATGTTAAGTACTTTGTTAACTAAAATATGGAATATGACAGGAAACAAACAAGTAAGGACATGGAGTATATGGGAAAAGAGATTTTGGTTTGATGACATCGAAAACGTGAAGGTGTTTGGTTATATTAAGAAAGGGAATTTGAATTGCATAACATACCGAATTGAATGACGTTATTCACATGGGCGTTATTCTCAATATAGGTCAGTTATGGCAATTATATGGAAAATGGGTCTCAATATTTGGAAGCGCTAATAATCGTCGCAAGCCGGAAAAAGTTACAAACCAAATTAAATATTTATATGTCCAAAATAAAATAAAATAAAATAAATACAACTCGACATTATTTAATTAGAGGTACTATTAATTGCTACATCGATTGTGCACGTCAACTAAACAGCTGCATGTGGAACAAATATAAACTCAATCAAAATCTGCCAAAAATTAAGGACCATAATAAGGTAGCGTTCAAAGAGAATTTTGACAAATCAAGAAAAACCATTTTTTTGTTTTATTGTAGTTCAATACATTGTAACGACATTATAGTTGGATTTCTTTTTTTTTTTGAAAGGGACATGGTAGTTGAGTATTACATCAACATAATCAACACTACAAAACGGTGCTCCTAGTCTACGACATGATTTTAATTCATCATAAATGTATCTTATACCAATCATATAATTCATAAACAACTGACATAGTTATCTATACAATCCCACGAGTTTTATTTGACCCTTTAATAAAGATTAATGTTTGACTCAAAAATCACAGAATTCCCCCAATCTCTGGCACGGATTCGGTTCATAATTTCATTTTCATGTTAATATATAGCATATTTTCGTGAACCCTAGATTCATGCCACTAATTGCAATGATTAGTTATCATACAAAATTGGGCAAATGTGGCTATATAATATTATATATAAAGAGATGAAGGGGTGTAGTTTCTCTATTACAATGAAAATATTTGTATTGTATCGTTATGATTTGACTTTGTTCTTGGTGTATATTATCTTAATGCATTATGTCAATTGAAGGGGCTACAAATTTAATTTAGTCTTACTTTTATTCTTTAGCTAGCCTTTTAAATTTCTTTTACCGAAAAAGAATCTCAACTTTTGGACTTTATCTTAAAATCGACCTAATTTCTAAATGTTTCAGTAATGTCACAATCTTTTTAATTTGTAGTGGTTTCGTCCTTTTTTTTTCATAAGGTTGGCAAAGATAAATCAAAAGATTTGAGATATTATTGAATATTTTAAAAGTTGAGTCTAATTTGACACAAGTTCGAAATACAGAAATTGCAGTAGCAATTGTTTCTTTATTTCATGCGCTTAAACAATATTTTTAAGAGAATACTCATATAAGTTATAGTACTAGTATTTTTTTGTTCGAAATAAAGTAGTCCAGTATTATTTGTAGAGGGCATAAAGTTTTCCTTTAAATAAGATAAGTGTCGTGCCATCCACGATTGTATGCCCCCTTTTCCTCTCCCACGCATGTGATACAAACAAACAACTTTCCATCTTCAATCTCACCGAATTCAGACTAATTTTGTACTATATTATTTTTTTTATCTAACATGTAAATAAATTTAATCTTCGCATCACAATTAACTCAACACATGAGATGTTTTTACCTCAAATAATATTAATACTAACTTTTATATCATTACGTCAACACACACATATCAATTTATATTTTATTACTTCTCTTTGGAGTTGCTTCCATTTTGATTATTATTTCAATCAGGATAAAAAGTTGTTTATAAATTATAATCCTACAACGGATCAAAATTCACCAATTGACATCCATATTACGATTCACTTTCCATTTTTCAACAATTATGTGGATCGGGTCAATTTTCAAATCCACTAGGAGCCGTTTACTTTGTATGATGAAATATAAAATTGAGCTTGAATTATTTTATCAATTCATCTTATCATACAAACTAAACTCCCCCTTATAACTTATAAGAATGTCTAATGAATCAAAACTCGTCAAATAGTAGAAACCAACTCACTTAATCTTATGTACAAAATGGCTATTGAACTTACTATTATTAGCAAGCCAAAGCAAACATTATCAATAAGTTTCATAACACAAATTTGTATAGCATTTGATACAACATTTTAAAACTGTTACACTATGAGCTTTCAAATTAATTGTGATCGGAACTAAATTCGGTGGATCACACTGACAAAGTGATTAAATGTTTGTAACTAATATTGTGGTTTTCGGAATATTGTTTTAAATTTGTAAAAATAATGCTTTAAAATCATTTTTCTTTTAACCAATCCAGAAATTTAAAGATCATGATGCGCTCAAATTTGAAACTTCTAACTTGGGAGATTAGTTTCTCTACCAAGGCATAAAGAGACACAGACAATTAATCATATTTTATTTTATATTATTCGCAAGTTTGATCCGAGAGGAACAAAAAAGGTAGACCGAAAATCCCCGCGTATCCAGCTTTATTACAGCAAATTTTTAATATGAGAAAAAGAAAAGGAAAAGATAATAGAATATGGGCCCACAATTGTGTTGATACAGTGGTGGCGTAAGAGATTTAACAAACCTGTTTTCCACAGCCTGGAATTATTGTCAATAATAAATAATAATAATAATAATCAATGTCATGTCAGAAATTCATACCAACTCTTTTTTCTTTCTTTCTTTTCTTGTTCCATTTATTTTTCCCATTGCATAATTACACCGATGATTGCTCGGCTCCATCAATCTATATAGCCAAATTTTATTTCAAATGCCAATTATTCTTCTTTTTCTTTCTATTTTTATCGCCAATTGTTCTTATGTTATTTCTATTTATTTTATTAAATACGTCTGACTTTAATTACGTACGTCACATGAATCAAACTCATTGATTTGATTTTTCTATAATGTTGCAAATTAATAGTACTAGTTTATACAAAAATCTATTAACGTCTCTCGGCTACACTCCCTATTCCAGAATTAAAACAATCATTAACAGCTGAACCGGCCATCTTTATGTCACATTATTAGCCACTTAAATAATTGAATATAACAGATGTCCATAAATTACAAATTGGAGAAGACACTTACATTTAGTTTCTAATTTCCAAAAAATAAAAACCATTGTTGGGGATTTTAGAAATTATTTTCTTATATGATTCACCACAAAAAAAAGAAACTAGTTCCCAAATAGAAACTATTTTTTTATGAACCCAAATTACTTTTTGCATTTTTCCTTTTTCTTTTCCTCTCTTCTAGCATTTTCTTTTTGTATTATAGTAGGATCCTCAAATGAGAAATGAGTTTCTAATATTGGAGAATAAAAGTAGATGAGTTCTCAAAATGATGTACCATGTAAGAAACTAAAAACTAATTTCTACCATTGGAAGCACCCTCAACACACGTTGAAATTTTCAAAATTGATTTCTTAACGTGAATAGTATGACCAAACACAATCAATCAATACATTTTTCTCCAAAATCACTTATCAAAAGCGGGGGGGAAATAGAGCTATAATTGTACAAGTCGAATTGGGGAAAAAAAAAAGAATAAATTAAATACAACTGCAATCTTCCTTTTGAGGCTCAAAAATGAGGTGAAGGAAAATTAACTACGACATGCAAAATACAACATTCCAGAATAGAGTTTAACTTAACCTGTATCCAATTTCTCCAGTTATCTTTGTATTCATCCAATGCCTCCTTGCTTTCAACCTTTCCTGTGTCATCTACAGTCCGTCGAGCTGAACGTGTCTGCAAATCCCGTAGGTTTTGAGGGGATGCTCGACTGCGTCTCGCTGTAGGAGAAATCATCGAACATTCTAGAAGTGCCCTCATCGGCTTGCCATCTCTGGAGGGCCTGAGGGAGGCTCATGTGGTGGTTGACGCCATCACCTTCATCTTCTGGGGTTCTAGAAGGTTTCCACTGCTCCACGAGAGGCCCCAATACGTTCACTGCATGCCCCATGTCGGGCCTCTGGAATGGCTCACGGGCAGTGCAGTGGCCGGCCAGCTCGGCAACTTTGCAGATGCTTTCATAGGTTTCTTCGTCTGGCTGCAAATTCTGGTCAATGGATTTCCGGAGGTTTTCTTTGCTGATGAGGACCCTGCGGAACCATGTCACCAGATGGGACTTCTCATCCGGCATGTTCTCATCGAGGGCTTTTCTACCGGTTAAAATCTCCATTAACACAACGCCAAAGGCATAGACATCAACTTTTGTTGTCACTCTTCCAGTTGCTGAAAGAGAGTTGGAAATTTGAAACGTTACTCAGATATTATTTTGGAAGAAATTCAATCATGTAGATAGAATGCATATTTGGATTCTAATGATTAATAGTAAATCAGAAGGCAAGTTAGGTGAGAGCTATTTAAGTAGCATTTCAGATATCACAGCTCGCGTAAGATGATGATTCGTGTTGCCACTTTCGTCTAGATAACCAACACTAGAGCAGGAATTTTCGGTTATCTAAGAGTTCAAGTTGATGTCGCAGTAAGTTTCATCACGAACTCAAGGGTGCAGTTTGACACGAGTATATACACTCACTCAGCATATCTAAAACAAAAGGCGATTGTACTATGAACTAATATCAAGTTGCACACTTCATCTAAAGCACAAATTTAAGCTTAGAATATGCAGCAAGTGATGTTGAATGCTACAGTCCCTAAAAAAGACTGTCAATATTGTAAAGTACTCAACTTCTCCATTTACATCACTAGATAAATATAATATAACATCAAAGAAGCAGCAGAGGAAAAACATACCAGCATATTCAGGTGCAAGATAGCCGAATGTTCCAGCCAGCCGCGTCTCAACAGAATACTTCCCGTCAGGCGCATTTCTCACCAATCCAAAATCAGCCACCTTGGCTCTCATGTCATCTGACAGGAGTATATTTGACGGCTTCAAATCTCTGTGAATGAAGCTCTGCTGCGCCAAGCTGTGAAGATACTCGACTCCTCTTGCCACATCCAATGCTATTGTCACACGTTGTTTCCATGTCAGAAGCTGATAGCCATGCTCTTCCCATTCAAACAAATGCTGCCCTAAATGCCCTTGCGGCATGTACTCATACACCAAGAGCCTCTCATGGCCGTTTACACAGGAACCTAACAGAGCAACCAGATGCCTGTGACGAACTTTGGTTAAAACTGCAATCTCTGCCTGAAACTCATTCATCCCTTTTGTACCCATAGCACCGGACTCCATTCTCTTGACTGCAATCTTCGTCCCATCATGCAATTCTCCCTTGTACACGACTCCAAACCCTCCTCTACCCAAGATGTTATCCTCACTGAAATTATCCGTCACTTGCCTAAGAACCTGAATTGAGATAGCAACATTCCCACCCTCGAAAACAGGCATCTCGCTATGATCACCACTGCTCTGGCTCATGATCTCACTCGGCACACCGGCATACCCACTCACTCCACCATTCATGCCATTGCTCATTACCATCTCCTTCCCCTGCTCCGACCCTTCAATAACACTAAACCTCTTATGCCGTGTCTTCAAATAGCATTTATACGACACAAACAACAGAATTCCAACGAATACAAGAACAGCTATAACCACCCCAACAACCATACCAACTGAAGGAGACTTCTTTGAGGATCCCGAGCCGCCATCAGGCTTGCTCGGATCAGCACTATCACCACCAGCAGCACCTCCTCCACCACCACTACTACCACTCTTACCGAGCAACACGTTTCCACCATAAGCAAAACTCACATTATGAGGAAAGCTCAAAATTGGGCCGGTTAAATTATTATTGGACACATCAAGAGTCTGGAGCTGCGGCAAAGTAGTCAAGACAGCAGGAATGTCACCTGTAAGCTTGTTGTCACTCAACACCAAAGTCCTCAACGAAGTGAGATTGGCAAATGCCGGTGATATGGTGCCGACAAACCCTTGCTTCCCCATTTTCACAACCGTGACATTCCTCCCCTGCGAATCGCAGATGATAAATCGCCAATCTTGGCAAGCGTTGTTCCCTTCCCATGCCTCCGCTAGGACCATTGGATACCCGAGAGCACCTGCAACATCAAGAAGCGCGTTCACCTGCGGATCACACGGCCCCGGCTGATCCAAACAATAGCTATTAGTAGTAGTCCCTAAATTTGTCTTAACTCTATCTGGAAACTCAGGAACAGGCCCCTGCAGCTTATTGTTTTGCAGTGTAATATTAACAAGATTTGGCAAATTCATCAAAGTAGGCGGCACAATTCCAGTAAACCTATTATCCCTGAGTTGCAGATCAAAGAGATTTGTGCACTTTGATAAATCAGGAATTCCACCATTAAAAGCATTAGCGTGCAGCCAAACCTGATATAGCTGAGACATATCAGAAAGCACATCGACGGTTCCAGATAACCCTAGCTCCTGATTATTGAGCCAGAGATTCCGAATCTCCGATCCGGCGAAAGATCCCGGCAGAGATCCAGTCAAGTTGTTGTAGGATAACCTCAAATCCTGCAGATTGGGGAAAGAGTCGAAAATATCTGGAATGACGCCATTAATGCTAGCATTGCTGGCGTAAAACTTGACGAGATTTGAACTATCAGTCAAATAAGTTGGGATTTGCCAGGAAGCGAGCTTGTTGTTCTCACTTATGCTGAAAGTCTGTAGATTGGTGAGGCCTGCGAGGAAATTGTTAGGGACCGAGGTGAAAGCATTGTTGTCGAGGAAGATTTGCTCGAGAGAGGTGATGTTTTGGAAGGAAGGTAGGGGTCCGGTGAGGGAGTTTTTCTGGACGGCGAGGGTTTGGAGCTGGGAGAGGTCGTTGAGTTCGGTGGGCAGAGTGCCGGAGACGGCGGCGGAATCGATGTTGATGCTGGTGACGAAGGAGTTGGTGGAGTCGCACCTGACGTTGTTCCAGGTGCAGAAGGGAGTGGAGGAGGACCAGCCGCGGGGGGGCGGGGAGAGGGAGGAGAGAAGCTTCGACATAGCGGCGGAGTCATCGGCGGAGGAAAGGAGGAGGAGGCTGAGGAGAGAGAGGAGGAGGAGGAGGCGCGTGGCCATGGTGGGAGATGGACAAGGGATGGGAGAGCAGAGGAAAGAGTAGTGGGAGAAGCGTTGTGTTTTGCGGCTGCTTATTTTTTTTTGCTATTTCTATTTGTAATTGTGTTTTTCGTCTATGGCGCACAGCGCTGCGTGAGGGCCGGAACTTGAGTTTTTTATTATTATTACGATTTCGCTGCCTTCTGCTACAGTATTATTTAATTTAATTTAGGGAAATTACCATTTACTAATGTCTCAATTTAAACCGCGGTCGCTGTTAATTTTTCAATCGGGATTTCATTTCTTCCAACAATCATAAAACCTTTTCTTCACCAATATTTTCTAATCAATTTCTCAATAGGACATAATTTGACCGCGAAATTTCACTTTCAACAGAACATAATCCTAACATGCCATCTCTATTATGTAAATGTTGGTAATTTCGTCTTAGGGTTTCGTAATTCTAATTTCTAAGTCAAGAAAAATTCATTGTGTCGGTTCAATCAATATTTTGGAAATTTATAGTAAGATATTATTTACTTGAGTGTATAGGGAAGTACGAGCGGATAAAGATGGATTACTACGTTCAATATTTAATAGGATTATGCTTGATTTCAAATTTCAAATGAGTAAATAAAACGAAAATATGCTAGTATTAATTTTGGTTTTACTCGAAAGCCATATGGTTTTATCTATACTTGTTTCACAAACTCAATACAATGTACTTAATAAATTTTATCAAGCACGCTATTTTTACCCTTTTTTATTATAATAATATCTTCGCTAAATTACACTCCTAAATTTAACCTGTAAAAACACAAACTTTTTAATTTGGAGAAAGAAGAGCACTAAGATTTTATACTAAATTTCACCATTTTTATGTAAAATTCCTAAATCATGTTTATCTCCCAATGTTTAGTGTTTTCATAAATATGTATCAAAGTAATTATAGAATATCTTTTATCTATTGTTTTAAGAAATTCATATTATATCGTATTTCTCATTTCAAGCAATTGACATATGATGTGGCTCACTGAAATATATCACCTAAAAAATCAAAATTGAAGTAGTGAAGTAAATATTGAAAATAGAAAGAAAGAAAATGAAAATTTTATCACAGTCCAAATATGAATTCGTTATAAAGAAATTCTGAAAATTGATAGTGATATTGAAATAAATCAAATTTTCGTGAAACAAATCAAATTTATTTTAATTATGACTAATTATATATGTATATATATGTATATATATATATGTGTATGTGTGTGTATATTATATGTATAAATATTTTTTAAATAAATTGTATTTATTGAATTCTTTTAAATGATATATTTATCGAACAAAACAATGTCGGAAACATAGAGACGGCAAACGATCGATTGTGAATGTGCTGAAATAATATATAGGTATAAATTTGTTATTAATTAAACACTGGGGACGTATTTGTAAAAAATGGTAAACATTGAAAATAATTTGACATTTGACTTGCGCATAAAAGTTAAAATCTATGGGTCAATTGCAAAAGGGATGTAGTCGATATTAATAAAAGCTTTTACTATTACTGGCTACTGCATGTTAATTAAATTTAATTATTGATTTGTTAAATTAATGTTTAAGTTCACGTACGAATACATGTTTTACTAAGACACTTTACCTGCAACAATATACTATTATTTTGATTAATTCATTTTCTTTTGATAGTTTATCTTACATGTTGACAGTTGTTTCTAAGGATGTAATAATATACTTAAGGAGACCAATATTACTAGTTGTAGATTGATCCTGCTGTTATACATAATTTGCTTGCATAAAATTATTTGGGGATAATGATACGTACAATTATTATTTTAAAATATAAATATATAAATTCTATGCGCTGCACATGGCGACTCATTATTTTCATGTCATCATGCATAAAATTTAGTCATTAGTTGAATGCATGACAAACTTAATTCATGGAACGTTCTACACACCCTAGTAGCTTTCAATCATAATAGATAGATTATAGTTTCTCGCGGTCATCGTTGTCGTTTTCTGATGGAGGCTTTGCTCCTCCTTATGTTTAAATGAACTTTCTAGTTTTAGTTCGATTAAACAAAAGAGTTAGTTGGAACAAATTTAAAACTTTTAATTCCATATATATGCAGGTACGGGAAATAATAAAACATAAAAATAACGTCTATTTTATGTGATACTATACTAGTATATTGCTCACGCGATGCGTTGGTTAATTAGAATGCTACTTAATTTCATTCAAATTTCATTTTACTTTTATATGATTTAAAAATTGACCAATGAAACTTTATATTTTATATT
>JAYJMF010192240.1:0-15520 GCA_036873715.1 Salvia sclarea
ATGATTATGCAGGATTAGTTATTATAGTATGATTATGATTAATTATTTTAATTTGTATCTAATTAATTGATATATATTTTATAAATATAATATAATATATTAAACTTTATTTTTAGATTAAATTTATAGTAGGGGTATATCAGGTAATTTAATATTTTGTCACACTGGCTCTTTTTTTATTAGTATAGATATATAGATACATAAAGATTCTCTCTCTCTTTTCTTTTTTTTTTTCTAATTTTTGAAGAAATACATAAAGATTCTTTAAAACGAGCAGAGCTTCATTTTGAGCTGAAATCTGTAGTCCAAAGTCACTTTTATTTCCATTAACAGCCGACATATACAATCACATGTTCAATTACGTGTACACACAGATATGTAATCAAAATTCACATGTCTGCGGCAGCTGTAAGATAACTTTTGGTTAGCAATTTATGTCGATATTTTGGATAAAAGTTTTTCAATATATCCCTGCAAAAAAGAGAGGAAGAGGCCAATGGTTATTCCCCTCACCGACGCTCCTGTTTCACTTGCTGCACTGCTTCTTTCTTTTCCTCTTTATACAGAACTACTGTGTATTTGCTCCTATCCTTTTTGGGACTTAATTGACCGCTCCCCCGTCCCATCAAAATGACAGTCTACAGTTAGAAAAAAGTATAAACCTACTCCCTCTAGGCTGTGATTAATTCTTGATGTTCAAAGTCTTTTGTCTGCTGTTCATGAAGAATCTTGATCTGGGCTACTGTAAAAATGCCATCTTTACAGCAATCCATTGATGGTGATATAGAATCAGCTCGCGACAGCATTGGCGGTGGCGACGGTGGCGGTGGCCGCGGAGGAGGTGCTCCGGTGGAAGTAGCCGCCGAGAGAGGAAAGGAGATAGTTAATGTGAAAGATAAAGATGAGAGGAGGGATTCAAATGTTTCAGAGTGTTCAGTTGAGATAGTGGATCTGGAATCTGGTGTGGATGAATCTGAGTTGCATTTGGCAAGAAATGTGAAGGATTGTAGGATTTGCCATCTCAGCATGGATGCAACCAACCAGGAATCTGGGATCCCTATTGAACTAGGTTGTTCTTGCAAGAATGATTTGGCTGCTTCCCACAAGCAATGTGCAGAGGCATGGTTCAAGATTAAGGGAAACAAGTAAGTTCTGCTGAAACTCAAATATTTGAATTCATTCAAGGAGCTATGTTTTTACAAATTTTCCTTTTTGGTTTGAGTTTAATCACAATATGCTTGTTGTTTCCTTTGTTCTGATTGGAGTATCATGATCTTGGAATAATCCTTGAATTGAATTGAGAGTTTGGAATCGATAAAAGTGGTAAAGCTGTGGATTGTTAAGATTTGTTCATGTTTCTGTGTGTGCAATTTGTGAGTTGGGCTTTCGATCATTAGATTCTTCCAGCCTAGTGCTATGTCGAGGTGGATATTACCAAAAGTTTGCTTCGAAACAACAGCTGTAACTTTAAATGAAGAAAAGAAGTAAAGACTAAAGAGTATTTTGATGTGAATAGTATGGAAAAGAAAGAGGTCAAAAGAGGAAAAAGCTCAAACTGTACCTATTAAAAGAATCTACAATAGAGAAAAGATGAAACCACTAGGAAATTCTTTTTTTGTGGCCGCTGATTATTTTTTCTTTATTTTGTAAACATCTGACTTTGTTTATTATTTGTGGGCTTGTTATAATTACTTAACAGTTAACACTCTTCTCACTTCTCCATAATTCTTGTTGCAGTCATTTTTGGACTTCGATCAGTTAGCTTCAGTTATCTAAGCTTTAGTGGGATTCCTTATTCTTAGTTTCTAGTTCCGTGTAGAATATGGTTTACCAGTTACCATAGTGCAGCACATACAGCCAAAATCTTAAGTCATGAATTTATATTTTCAGTGTTTTATAACTCAAATTAAGCAGAAGGCTTCAGCTGCTAACCTTAGTTTGATCCCGTTAACATTTCTCTTTTGAGAGAAAACCAAAACACAATTATTCTTTGGCATAGCGATAAATGTCCAACTATTGTCATCAAGTCATAGATGCAACTTGCAAGTAGATAATATGTCCCAGTCCCACCATTGCTGTCCACTTAAGGATTGCTATTGATAGGTTGTCGAATATCTTTCGGTTGCTAAAACGTGTTGGAATTTGGCTTGCGTGATTAGTGCTTGTCTCTTTTAACTAGATCGACAATTTGGAGTTTTCAAATCTTATCGTGTGAAAGTATGTGCCAGAGCTTCTGCACTTTAGATTCCTATGTTAGTGCATCTTGCCCTTTTTGTATGGGAGCGATCAGCTTATTGGCCGTTCCTTTTAGAACATTGGTTGTAAGTATCCACTTTTTAAATCAGCACTTCATTTCAATTTTCACCCAGTCATCTCACTTCTTGAAGGTTCCTTTCGAGTACTCTTATGACATAGTATGTGAAACTTTTTGTGTGATAGATATGACTTTAAATGTCTGTAACAGCTTCTTCCGTGAAGATGATGAGTTCCTTTATTTTTGTATCAATCAGTCAGCATTAGTTTCTTACTAATGAATACTAATGTTCAAGCGAGAAAAGACTACTTCTTTCAATTTGTTAGTCGGCTTATGTCCAAGATAACTGGCAGGTGAGTGGACTGGAATATAGTGTGAGGCGTAGGAAAATCTCAAGAGTTCTTCTCGAGGTTGGCTCTGGAAAGAATGTAGGAATCTTCTTTCTGTGACTTAAAACATTCAGTGAGTGTGATCGTCTACCTTACTCGTAACAATTAGTGAATGGCAACATAAAACCAATTTATTCAGTGAAATTATACAGCATCTCAGGACTCAATTTCTGGCCGCAGAAGTATCTAAGGGAAAAAAAAGTGATGATGAAAGTACAATTGAACTATGGTTATGGGAAACAAAAACTATCAGGAAAACCTCTTCGAAAAAGTATAAGCAAAAGCATATTCTATTTTCCGATTAAAAAAAAGCATATTCTATTTGCTTTTTTATTAATTTTCAGGTAATGTTTCTGAAGCTATTCTATTTCGATAGACAATAGGACCCTGAGTGTCATTGTAATTTCTTTTTATATGACTATTTTCAGCTTATAATTATCATCATTTCCATCATTTCTAAAGATAAGTATCGACCCAGGTTTTGTTGTTCCCAGATCTTTTTGTAAAGGTGTAGTCCATATTGAGAATTTGCTTTATGAGATAAATGAATTACAGTAATTCATTTTGTCTCACCAATCTACCTTTCATTTTCCGGTGCAAAAATGTGGGCTAGCTTCCAGTTCTCTTTTCCTGTTTCTTATTCTTTTGACTTAAAATTTTTTGTTTCAGGATACTATTTATCGCTACCAGAATTGTCATGAATATATAGTCTCCTAAATTTGTTAGTCCAAAACTCAGCCATTAACCTTACTGTAAAATGCCTGTAAAAACGGTGAAAGACTATGTTTGTCCTATACTGAGATCCACTCTGGTGACCCTGTTGTGAAGATACATAATTTAAATGCAAAAATGTTGATCATTCATTAAGTTGAGTACTCTCGTTCTAGAATTTCCCTCGACTTGTTCCATCCAAATTAAGTTTTTAACTTTTACTTCTTTCTTGTTTCTGAACTACCAATTCGGTTGGGTGTATAACCTTGGGACTGCGTTTCTCCATCGCCATGCCTTCAAAACTAACATCTTGTCCACTTTAGGGATTTTCGGGAACTGGGCAGTGACAGGAGCTAATGCCGTAAATGTAAATTACAGGTCTTTCCAACATTTAGTGTGGAATATACAAAATTTGTGAGGAGAGTTTTTCCAAGTATTGTAATCATGAAAAATGTGGGATACAGACTACAACATTTTGTATAGTTACTGGCTTTCTTATAAATTTCAGCGGCTCTCACTCTATTCCACATTAGATTTGGTTGATGTGAGTATTGTTCTGATATATTCTTTTAGAATAGTCTCATGTCACTTAAATTTAATGTCGTAGTAGCCTGTTTTCTTAGTTGTGAGTTTCTATAGATCTGTAAGATGCTCTATTTGTCGAGCTTACATCCTTCATCGTCATGCCTTTACTTTCTAACTGTTTACAGCTCAGCATAACAATTAACTCTAAAACTGTTTCTTCTGATATTAGTTGAGAACAATACATATTTTTTGTCTCTATTAATATTCAAGACTGATCAGAAATATCGACTCTTCATGTGTTCTAGATTATTTAGTTTTATGGCCTTTCTTATTTCTATTCTAGGCAAATGATCACTCTTGCTCATGCTTATGAATCATGCTAAGCAGTAAATTTTCCATGTATAAACCTGCAGAATCTGTGAGATATGTGGATCAATAGCCCAAAACGTCGTTGGCGTAAATGAGGGTGAGTTGATGGAACAGTGGAATGAAGCAAATGAAGCGGATGCTGCTGCTGCAGCTGCCGCGCCTCGAGCGCCCCTTTTAGAGTCTCGAAACTTCTGGCAAGGGCATCGTTTTCTAAACTTTTTGTTGGCTTGCATGGTGTTTGCATTCGTCATCTCCTGGCTTTTTCACTTCAACGTACCCTCGTGATTTAAACATGAGAGGTAAATAGGTGAAATATTCGTAAAATGTGGGATTTTTTGTGTGTGTTTGCTGGTAGGTTGTGTATATTGTTAGGTGATATAGTGTTATAGAGATAATTGAGATGGTTTTGTGCAAGTGTACATTATTTGCTCAAGCCCTCTTTTCATATATGATTGATTATTAACGTGGAATATGCTTTTTGAGATTGATTTCTTCATCTCATATATATTTCTTCTATCATTTTTCTGCTATGAATGTTGTTCACCTTTCTTAGTTGATCTAGACCGGCTTCAGTCTTCAGGTTTCTGTCTTTATTTAATTTAGATTATTCGACTCAAAAAAGAAAATAATAATAATTCTCTTTTAGTGAAACTTTTGAAATTAAATGACAGGATTATTATTGCCAAAGAAAAGACTCAATTATTTTGTCTTTTTTTTTTTTTTTTTTTTGTGGGGGTGATCAACTTACAAGTAAATTAAAATGCCGTATTCAAACCCAAACTTTTGGATTCAAGCATTAACCACTACCATTTTAGTTATGCTAGGGTTTTGTGGTGTAGAAAAGTTCCAGGTTGTTGAAGAAATTCCCCCTAATTTCTATAATTTTTAGGGTTCTTCGATGGTTTGTTGAAGAATTGTACAATCTGATGTTGAGGAAAATGATAATGTGTGTAATGTTTTCTTCAGAATTCCACTAAAACTTTAAGGAGAATGACGTCGTTTTCTCCTTTCCAGATCACTTGAGGAGAAACAACGTCATTAATAATTTCCACCTAATATTGCTCCTACCACGTCCGATTTCCACGTCTACGCGCCTAGTCATTTTTCTGGCGTCAGAAAAAAGTTTCGGGCCATAATTGTATAAATATGATGTAGGATGGGTCATTTTAGTAATTAATGTTACGTTATGACGTAATTTTATATAAAATATCAATTTTTTTTTACAAACCTAGCTTGTTGCTAGTTTATTTGACTATCCAAACTCTATTACTGATTTTATTCAAGAAGTTGGTTATTGGTTCATCTACAATAGTCGACTGCTACAAGTTTTCTAAGTGCAAGCCAATATTCTATCAAAAATTAAAACATTATCCATGAGGGACCATGACGATCATTTTTGTTAGGGAAAATTGTGTTTTATGTCACATGGTTTTAACGTTTTTTTGAAAATGTAATATCCTAAAGGTAATTACAAAAAAGAACCTGCAGTTTCAGAAATCGTACAAAAATGTCCCGAAAAAAATTACGGCGTCGAGAATGTGACTAGGATTGCCGAATTATTGACGTGGAATGCCCATGTGTTGTGTTTTATTATTACCTGGAATTAAAAATTTAAAAAAAAACCCAAATAAAATAGGGGGTGAGCAGAACGAGGTCGTTTTGAGACAACAATGTCGCAGACGGCGGAGGTAATCGACCGTTTAGCGAACAACGTGCTCAACGGCATCACCAAGGTGCTTAGATCCAGCGCTACGTGGGAGGCGGAGGCGGTGTTGAGCAGTAGCTTCTCCCTCTGCCTCTACATGGTTGAGAGGCTCCTCCCGAAATCGGAGTGGTCGTCGGATTCGATGACGGAGGACGCCGGAGGTGAAGGAGAGCATGCCTTCCTCCGCAGCGGGGATGTTCCTGTTGTCTTCCTTAGCCCCAAAGTAATTCACATCGCGCTTTCTCCGAAATTGAGTATTTCGGCGGGTTCGCTCTTGCAGCTGAGGCTCGTACTTTTTCGATTGACGTTGAATCTGAATTCAGAGTTCTTCACTTTGCGGCTGAAGAAGCCTTGCGTATGCACTGCATTGGGTTGGGGCTCTCGGTTAGACTGCTGGAGCTAGGGTTGTTAATCGTTGTTGAAGGCATTGTGTTTGAATGGAGGAAGTGGTGGTGGTGACGTCGGCGGCGGAGGACGAGGGGTCGGTAAGCTAGAGGGCCGAGTGGTCTGCTGCGGGAGAGTTCTGACCTTGTTCATGAGATCGGAGCCGAGCTCGACGATGCCGTTGGAGGAGGGGATGCAGACGAGGTTTTGGAGGCCGAAGCCGTGGGACTGGGTCACAGTTGGATGCGTAGAGGAGGTCAGACAACGGTGGCGACAGCGGCGGATCAGGAGGCGCCGGCTGAGTTCAGTTCAGCCTCTCAAACACATATGGTCCAAACGACACCGTTTCATCTTTTATTTTGTATTATAATTTTCTTTTATTCCACATCATATAAGACGTAACACGTGGGCATTCCACGTCAATAATCCGGCAATCCTAGTCACATTCCCGACACCAGAATTTTTTATCGGGACATTTTTGTACAATTTCTAAGACGGCAAGTACTTTTTGTAATTACCTTTAGGGTGAGACATTTTCGAAAAAACGCTAAACCATGGAACATAAAACGCAATTTTCCCTTTTTGTTACAACCTATGTAATCAATCATTGATATTATATAAAAAAATGCTCTAACTAGTAAGAACTTTTTTGTTATCAATAGTTTGGATCTTTTATTTATATTATTAGTATATGATATTTTTGAAACTAGACATATAATTTAAGCCTTTAATTGTTTTTTGTCCATTATTAAAATGCTTATACGTACATACATGTAAAGAGAAATGGAGACAGATGCATTGAAGCAAATTAATGAAGGTTGTAGATAGCGAGGATGATTCTGGACATTAAAGACCGTTTCCAGTTCTTACACTAACCATGCACAATTAAAAGATCATGTTAAACAGGTGCATATTCCTCCTACAAGACAATCATTTGTGAAATTTAATGTCAAATTAAATATTAAAGTAGTTATTAGAGTTATGATGGACTATAAAAAAATTTATTCAAATAATGGATCTCAACTATACCTCCGGCCGTTGGAGGATAAGGGAATGTGGGCTTGATTAAAACAAACAAATAAATGAAGATCTTCAAGAAATAATGCATCTGATTTGAAGGCATATCACATGTATTTCCTTATAACTAGTGCTTCCTTCTCATACAACATATCCAAATATACACATTTCTGCGACAAAACGCCGATATGGAGCTCTCCATCACATGTCATTTTTTTGTTGAGATTAATTTCACAATAATTGGTTCCGTTTTTTAGTGAACTAACGGATTGATGAAGTCAAAAAGGTAGTCAACAACATACATGTGTGAAATAATGTGATCAATAATTCCTTCTTTTTCTTCCCCTTCTTTTTTAATTTTTGTTGGGAACCTTTTATGAATTGATTTCGGCATTTTCCTGCCTAAGAACATTTTCTATATATAGGAAGAAATAATAATAATAATAATAATAATAATAATAATAATAATAATAATAATAATAATAATAATTCTAGACTGGTACTTCTGGTAATGTTAATTATTATATCGTTTCTAAAATGTTACAAAAACTTTCACTTTACTCTATCACCATTACAAATTTATTAACTTTCCAGTTTAATTTTTAAATAATAATTGAAGATAACAAGAGTTAATCTATCTCTTTTTTTTCGGATGTGTATCACAAAATCAAAAGAGATAAGACCTTCGCAAGTGGGTTATTATTGGTGGCGAACTCGTAGCTACATACTCCGTGGAATTAATTTGTGCCTTGAGTAAAAGATTTGGATGTTTTATTTTATGATTTTCTTATGTATTATCATATCGTAAATGATGTGACTAATGCTTACTGCTTATATATATCTACAATATTGTTAGGTGGCCTCGTGGTTTTCCGGCATGTCCATGCCTTGTAGCTTTTGGACCTTTGAATTCTTATTGAGGTCGACTTTTCATACATAAATATATATCTAGTATATAATATGGTTATATTTGAAACTTTATCTTTAGAAATTATAAATTATATGTTCCTTTACGTATATATTCATATTCTTTTATGTAATATCTTTTGTAGAGGAATGATACGTTACTCACCTTATGCTAATATGACTTAAATGTAATTGGTGCTCATATAATGTGATCATATAAGGAGTATAGTATATCACTCCTCAGTCCTCACCTTTTGTATACTATTAATGCTTCTTTCTATGATAACTAAAGATCATACAGTCATAAATACAAACATTAACAATTCAAATTATTTTCTAGTTAATATAAAAAGATGTTTAAGCTTCATATATGTATAAAATATATATACTTGGAGGATGTAATACATCCTCCTGCACCATGGATATTACCATATACTTGTACCTGTTAATTTTCTAACTACTATAGTAATATAATTTTGTAAGTGGCACATGTATGCATCTATGGCATATTAATATATAGCATATCATCTTAGAAAGAACAAATGAAATCTAACTTTTTTTTGCTCAGAAAAATGCATTAATAAAACTGGTACCAGTAGTACCCAAGAGAGATGTGACAAAGAGAAATGGAGAAGAGGAAGGAGAAATAAACAAGGAAAAAATGAAGGAGCACAACTCGCCTTCTCCTTACAGAAAACTGCTTGGCAGCAAAGCTGCCACAAACCACCTTCGAAAGTCCGTCGAGGTCACCTTAATCCCAAAAGCCGTCTTCCAACACCAAAGCCTATTCTTGATTTCCGAGATGATTTTGTCACGTTCCCAAACCACATTATTGAACTTGATGTCGTTCCGCCATTTCCACAGACACCATGCCGCCGCACACCAAATCCCACTCAGGAATTTATAGTCCAGCTTGACTCCCAGATTTGAAAATTGATGGAAATGAGCCTTGGCGTTTGGAGCCAAGGCCGCCTGGATTCCAAGCCATCTTAAGATACCTTTCCAGATTTCCGTCATTTCCTCACATTGAAACATGAGGTGCTCCGTCGTTTCCAACTGTCTTTTGCACACCACACATTTCGCCTCATCCATGGAAAGAGGGATGTTCCGCCTAATCAAATTATCGCACGTGGCCATCTTTCCTTTCAGAATTCTCCAACTTGTAGTGATAGCCTTGAGAGGAGCCGGAGCCTTCCAAATCGCAGCCAAAGATGAGTCCACCCTTGTCATAGCCGTTCTTTGATTCGCAAGTCTGAAAACTTCATACGCCGTTCTTGTTGTGTAGACTCCATTTGAGGAGGCATTCCATCTCCAAGTGTCGGTTTCACCTGCTTTCAAAGAAAGGTTATGCAGCAACGAATACAGAGAATTAATTTTATCGATCTCCCGTTCAAGAAGCCCTCTTCTCCAACTTAACTCCCAGACCCACTCCCCATTATCCCACCTACCCATTTGATTTATCGAGCCACTTGGATTAGAAGACAGTCTAAAAAGCCTAGGAAAAGAGTACTTAAGACAAGATCCCCCCGCCCAGACATGGTGCTAAAAGAGCACGCTCTCACCGTTTCCCACCGACAACACTAAGTTTTGCCGAAACCCTTTCCTCCCTTCCCCCCGACTGAGCCCCACTACCTTACTCCACCACCCAGCCTGCTTCGCTCTGTTGCCGCCCAATCTAAAACCATCCTCATCCCACATCAGCACCCCATGTCTAGCTGTCACAACCTTTGCCCACAACGCCCCCCTGTCATTCAAAAATCGCCATAACCATTTACCAACGAGAGCAAAATTGAACCATTCTAAATTTTTAATCCCCAACCCCCCGTTTTGCACTTGAGAACAAATCTCTTCCCACCTCACCCAAGCAATCTTCCTCTCCATACCCCCACCCCCCCACCCCCCCAAAGGAAATTGCACATCACAGACTTAATATCAGCAAACACAGCTTTAGGAATGAAAGAAAAAGAAAGTTGGTAGATAGGAATGGAGGATAGCACCGAGCGAACCAGGGTCAGTCTCCCACCGAAAGAGATCTTGCGGTTTTCCCAGGCACTTATCTTCTTTTTAACCTTCTCCACCAAGTAAGACCAGTCAACAATGCTCCTCATCCTCCCCCCAATGTTAACACCTAGGTATTTCGTAGGGACGGCTCCAACTTGACAATTAAGGATCTCTGCCATCAATTCCAAAGAGGCCGAAACCTTCCCAATCCCAATTACACAGCTCTTCTGGAAGTTGACCGAGAGCCCAGACAACAATACAAAAATTTTCAGAATACATTTAAAAGCCCACAAGCATAGTATCATCTGTGTATTGTAAATGGGAGATAGGAAAGCCGCAATCTCCAATGAGCATCGGTTCCAGGAGGCCTTTTTGAATCGCTCTCTCCACTAAAAGATGCAAACCTTCCGCTGCCACAAGAAAAAGGAAAGGAGACAAAGGGTCTCCTTGCCGTAAACCTCTTTCAAGAAGAAACTCCCCAGAGGGGCTCCCATTAACAATGACATTTGAAGAGGCCGACCTCAAGCACCCGGATATCCATTTCCTCCACGTTGGACTAAAATTCATACCTTCTAGCATTTTGTCCAAGAATTCCCAATCCCCCGTATCATAGGCTTTTGCAAAATCAACTTTGAAAAGGATACCGCCTTTCTTTTTCTTATTAACATCCTCAATAAGCTCATTAAGTATAATAGCGCCATCAAGAATAAATCTTTCCTCCACAAAGGCACTCTAGTGATAACTTTATAAAGGCACCCAATAAGGGAGATCGGCCTAAACTCGTGTAGCTCCGAGGCAGCGTTCTTCTTAGGTATTAGGACGATAAAGGATGGATTACAACCCCTCGGAATCCTGCCATTTGAATGGAATTCAAATAATGCTCTGCACAAATCCTCCTTAATGATATCCCAACATACTTTCATGAAGTGGAAATTAAACCCATCAGGCCCAGGGCTTTTATCCCCTCCGTAGCTCCACACCACCTCCTTTATTTCCTCCACCGTGAACAGGGAGTCCAGCCACTCGCTGATGTCGTTCGGAAGCCTGGATTGAATGAAATCTGGCGGAAAGCAAATGGTCGGTCTCGACTTTTTTCGGAAATGAGCCTCAAAGAACGCCTTGACTGCACCTTTCACTTCCTTGGGTTCTTCAATCTAGCAACCATTAACAGATAAACCCGAGAGATCATTCTTCAACCGTCTCCCCGAGATAGCTCTATGAAAGAGAGAAAAGTTGACATCACCTTCTTTGATCCACCGAAGGCGCGATTTTTGTGACAAGAGGCTGATCCAATTCTGGGTTTGAAGAAGTAAATTTGCCGTCACTTCATTCCTCTTGATGATCTCTTGATCTTCTAATCCCATCGCCTCATCAATCGCATCCCAAGAGTGAATTTCATTCCTCAAGTTCTGAATATTCTCTTTAATGTTGCCATAACAAGATTTATTCCATCTTTTGAGATCTTCCTTAAGTCTCTTCAGCTTTTCCTTAAACACAAAACATCCCCACCCGGAAATACCACTTTCCAACCAAGAAGACTTGACTGTAGGAAGGAATTGATGATGCCTAGTCCACCCGTTAATAAATCTGAATGGCTTCGGCCCCCAATCGACTTGCTTTGTATCCATGAGAAGCGGACAATGATCTGACACCGCCATCTGAAGACCACGAACTTTGGAATCTGGCCACCGAGCCACCCAGATGGGATTCACCAAGAATCTGTCCAGCTTCGACTTGCATTTCCCGTGTGGCTGATACCAGGTGAAATTTCTACCCTGCAACCGGATTTCCATGAGATCGTTTTTCTTGATAAACGAATCAAACGCCAGCATCTCCCTTGAAGTGGAATGTTCTCCACTCCCCACGCGTTCGGAGTCATTCCTAATGGCATTGAAATCCCCGGCAATACAAACACAAACATCTTTATTCTGAACAATAACACCCGAGAGGAACTCCCACAATTTAACCTTGTCCCCAAAATTTTGAGGAGCATAGACATTCATGAGACAACACTCAACCTTACTTAACGACCACAGCCCGTTAATAATCACCACACCCGGTTCTTCCCGTTTACTTGTAAGCACGAAAGAAGAGGGATTCCACATAGTAAGAATCCTCCCCGATATTCCTTCGATTTTCCTGGCCGCCGCTCCCACCACGTCACTTCCCCACGAACTCTTGATGTCCACCTCTCTGATATCCTCAATCTTAGTCTCTTGAACTAGACAAAAATCAACCCCATGCCTTCTAACAGGATCCCGAATTTCTCTTTTTTTAATTTTACTCCCAAGCCCCCTAATGTTGTATGAAATGATCTTCATAGTAAAACACTGTTTTGATTCTCCAAGGCTTTCCCATTTCTACCGCCGCTCTTTCCCACTAAATTCATAGCCAACAAAATATCATCATGCACACTAGAAAAACCCAATTCCTTCCCAAAATTCCCAAATTTTTTTACCTTCCAGCAATTGGGGAGCATTAGGGGTAGCCGAACTAACCTCGATGTCAAGATCGTCTCTGCTTCTTTGTAGTCGAGACCCGCTCTCCTCAGCCCTATTAGGACACCTCCATAATCTCCCATCCGCACTCACCCCCCTTCTCTGCGGCATTTTAGGTGGTCTCTTCCTGCTTTTGGAGAGCAAAAATCGTCTGAACCCAGTCTTGTGGTAGAGGTCTCCACCAGGTTTTTTCCTCTGAGAATTCAAGAACGTAAGGTGTTCTGATTTTCTCTCCATTTGGGAAACGCCACAATCAGACCCCGAGGTGTATTGACTCTGGATGGGCTCAGAGAACGAGATCGGTTCACCAGGGTTGGGCTTGATAATTGGGAGGTCAGGGCTGATTGAAGAATTAGGCTTATCAATTCCACGAATATTTCCACGGGGGGGAAATAATGCTTGTAGGCCCAGGATCCAAAATGCTTGGGCCCAAAAGAGATGCTTGCTTGGGCCCAACATCCTCAAGACTAGGGTTATCTGTATAGTTTTCCACACTCGCAAACGCCTTTTCACTCCTTGGGACTCTGAAAGGTGGACCCCGATCATCAATCTGCGCATGCATCGCCAAAACCGGCTCCCGGTATTCTAATGATTGAGAAATATCCCTACTCGATAAATCATCCTCGGGAGAATAGAAGACGGCGCCACTTTGCGTGGAATTCGAAATCTTACCCAGATTAGTTTCCGCCACAACCTCCTCCGACTCTCCATCTTCTTCGCCGGCACAAATTTGAGCTTCTGCCGGAGAATCTGAGAAACTGTTATCCTCCTTCTCCTCTTCATCTCCAACCTCCGAATCCGACGACTCGCACTCGTTCTCTATAATCGACAAAGGCATTTGTTCTCCATACTCCTCAATTCTGATTTTGAAATGGGGCCCATCGATTTTACATTCAACAATTTTATCCAACGATTTAAGGCCGGTGGATATTTGAACGGCAGCCACATCAAGCCTCGCCCTATTCTTGGTGTCTTCATTAATTTTCAAAACCAAACCCATCTTGGATCCAATCGTATCAAAAAATCGAGGATTCCACGCTTGAAGCGGGACACCAAACCATTTTGTCCACACCACCCGTTGCGAGTTAACATCGATGTACTCCCACGGACGGACCCGATCAAACCAGAAATTTGTCCACTCATCAAGATCTTTCAAGATATCTGATAAAGGGGTTTGAGTTGGACTTTGAATGAGAACAATGTTACCCCCAAGGGATGTAATCCTAACAAGAGAATCACATTCGCAACACAACTCCTCCTTAATTTATTCCCAAATAAACTCGGCTTTAATGTGACCAGTGAAGGAGTTCTCAAGCCAATTTTTCTCCACCTCAGTTGCCTGGAATTCAAACACTTCGTCTGCAACTACTTGCCTGAAGACAGGAGGATTAGAGCTAATGTTACCTGTAAGAGAATCCAGAAAGGATTTGCCAGTCACCCTTCGACTTCCCGGAATTTGGATAGATTTAGTTGATGGTAGCCTCGCTTCCTGCTTATTTTTTCCTTGAAAATCCTTGTAACTGCGACCTCCCTCTTCTGCCTTCTCGCGTGAATCTCTATTTGCCCTTTCAAACCTAGGAATGAAAGCCCTTAGTTTGTATGTGCCGAACCAGATGTTGTTTAACTCATTAAGAACTCGCTCTTGATCGACTCCCTTTTCAAACCGCACGAAACCGAAAGGTTTCCCCAAGAGATCTCTCTTTCTAGGGCAGAAAACATCCAAGACCTTCCCCACCTTGTTAAAACTTCTTTTGAGGGTATCTATCCAACAACCCTTCGGGAAGTTATTGAAGAAGAACGTATCACTGCTCAAACTCTCTCTGTGAAAATCTAACTCATGTTGCTCGTGACTGTTGTATCCATTCCATCTACCAGATTGTGGTGGTTTTGGGTGGAACCTATGGCTGGGAAAATATGATTGCCTCACCGGATTTCGCTCGGATGGGGGACGGCCTACCCTCTTCTTCCTCACCTCTCTCCACTCACCTCCCTCCATTAAAAGAAATGAACAATTTCAGGTGACTTTTCATTAGTTGCACAAATATAATTATATAATTGCATAATTGTCAATTATTTTTTAACAGAAAAAAAATATTAATCACCAATCTAAAAAAAAAGTTACACTAAGTGAGAAACTTAATGAAACGAAAAGAGTAATTCATGAAGTAATAAAAAAAACATGGATCCTTTATATCTATCACTAACATTTGTAAAATCTAACTATAAGTTTAAAAAGGGATAAATTCATCCTACTAATCCGATCTTTAATTAACTTTAGTTTAAAAGAAATGTTTCATATTTGAAGGATATTGGCGGGGCGCGCAACTCGGGGTTTTGAAGTCGTTGCTTGAGCAACGCTGACCGCCAAGATAAATTTGTAATTTTCCGACTCTCCTCACTAGGTTCCGCTAGTGGTAAGCTTCGGGTCGAACCCAAGGGAGTGGGGTGTTCGCTTCCTCGATTTGTCACTGTTTTGGGAATGGGTTGCTCCTTGAGCAAGGTGTCCGTTGTGACGGACTTGACCAACAGACAGTTTGAAGATAAAGAGGACCTGAAAAGTAAACACGGAAGAAATATCAAATAAAACGAGCTTGGCCAGGGTTTCACTCTGCTAGGGCTAAGTCAATAGTTTGGTCATGGGTTCAAAGATGTTCCTTGTGCACACGCGTCGTTGGTTATAGGTCAAGAAGGAAGGTGCCCCTATAGGCGTCACGTACACCCCCCAGCCTGCCCAGCATACCCTTTCAGATTAGGAAGCTAA
>JAYJMF010192459.1:0-15511 GCA_036873715.1 Salvia sclarea
TTCCAAAATTATAGTATATAATTTTTAAAAATTCTAATTTTTTGCACAAATGTTAATCATGTTGTATTATGAGATAAATTTTATTTTATAATAAATATTATTAAAAGATATTAAAATTATTAGTGGCACACGGTGGCACACAGAAATTGTGGCACAGAGGATCCCATCCGCCTAAGATGATTAATAAAGATAATTAATATTAATACCATAATTTAAGGGGTGAAACATGACATCTTAGACCTACATACTAGGTAGAGACTCTGATGGGACAGAATCACTGAATACATTGCACCACTCCAAGAATGTGAAGTTGTCGTCGTAATGGTCCATTTTTTCTTTATTAATTTATCACATATAAATATTCAGTGGCTGAATTAAATATTTTTGTGGACAACCACAAATTCGGATAATCATAATATTAAAAATGTATAAAAGTATAATATAACAAACAAAAAGACAAGATTTGGTTATTGTGTATGTTCTCAACTTTCAACCATTTTAAAAATAAAAAATCATAACTTACGTTTTCTAAGAAAAGCCATCACCTAACTTAAAAACGTTTTAGAAAATGTCTTGTATTTAAAAAAAAATCCTCAACATCCATACACCAAAAAAATTATACATGTTTTTAATAAAGTAATACAACTATATATCAAATACTTAATTTAAGTATATATTTTGTGAAAATAAAATAATTTAATTCGCTATGGAATAATTAAACAAACCAACCATGATAACTAAAAAATTAAAATAATTCAACATTCGCAAATTATAAATTTCAATGTAATTACTGTAGATATAAAGTTCAAATCTCGATTTCCACTACAAATTTATAGTACTAAATTTAGAATTCAGGAAAATAAGGAAGAACAAAAAAGAAAGAGAAAGGAATATGATTTTTTTTAGGATGAAAGGAATATGATTTAGTAGATAGTTGGATTTAAAATATTTTTATTATTAAAAATAGTATTTTATTATACTACTATATATAGTAGTATTAATTTTAGAAGAATGCTGACGGGTGCTGCTTTTACACACATAGTGTGAAATCATTGATTTTAGTCTAGTTTCCAAAAGCAGATAAAATAAATATTTTTATTTAAAAATAATAATAAAACACGAGACCTCCGAGTAAAGCAGAAAATGTGTGATTAAGTTAAAAAGTGAAAAACCGAAAAATATCTTCCAATATCTTTGACAAATTTTGCATCAGAACGACACCGTTTCACTAATCACTGTCTGGTTTCACTAATTACTACATGAGCAGAGCGCATTACCAAATTAAGATCATTCAACAATGCACAGTTACACAAAAACACAATTTCCAAAGCTAAAAATCCATCATCACAGAATAATCCGATTGAAATCTCATCAAATTGCAGTGAAATTTCAGTTCAATGCACCGAGGAGAAACAAAAACCCTAGAAATTGCAAATAGAAAACTGACCTTGCGCTGCAAATTCTGCGTGTTCAAATAGATGAGGAAGAGCTGGAGCAGGCCGCCGTGCGCCATGATCGGCTCCCGATCGGCGTCGCCGCGGTTGCAAAATCCCCCAAAAATCCCGCCGGCGAAGCTCTCGATCTCCACCAGCTTCCGGCAGGTCTCCTCCGTGCAATCGACCACCTGCACGCCGGAAAACGCCACGTAGCCGACCTTCCCGGCGCGGTGCGCGGCGAAGCTCTGCGCCGCGGCGGCGTTGGCGTGGCTGCACAGCCGCCACGACTCCTCGAGGAGAGGCGTCGACGCTAGGTACGCCGCCAGCATCTCGCTCGACTCGAACCTGCGGCCATTGGAATAGAATGGAGAAACCGATTGTGATTTTTGATTCATTAATTAATCAGTTCGGTAGGAAAATCGCAAGTCAAATTATGGACTGGAGAATTTCTGGTTTCTCGAATTTTGATTTTTCTTTTCTCCATTTTTTTTTTCCTTTTCCTTTTTGATGGATGAGAATTGAGATGTGAGTGTAGAAGATGAACTTACTGGGAAGTTTCGGGATGCATTTGAAGCTTCTTTTTCTTTGTTTCCTTAGCTCCCTTTGGGGTGGTATGAAGAAGAAAAGTATGACCAGTTTCTTCAAATATACTATATATATATATATATATATGGTTGTGGTGAGAAATACCTTTGAGTATGAATATAGGAAAAAATATTTTCGTCTATCACATTTTTCATATGTGTGTAGCACCGTCAGTATTACTAATTAGTACAAATTTTAAATATGTGAGTTTAGCACATATTTCATTATTCCGTGGCACTAATTTTCTAGTACAAACAACACAAACACCTAGTAAAACTTTCGCGTAGCACACACAACACAAACACTTAGCACAACTGAGTATTAATTTGAATCATTGATCTAACTCAATCAAAGGATCAGATTCATTCCTATTTCCTACGAAAAAAAGCTTTCATACCTGAACCTATCCCTATATATATAGAGAGAGAAAGGTTCAAAAGGAAACCACTTTTAAAGTGAGAACGGGAGAACCATAAAAGTTATCATTTAGGATCCCTCCCGAAATTGTTAACTAGGATCCAATCTGATCGCTTGATCTTGAATGATGGACATTCAAGATTGATTCTTAGATTTGATGATGTTTTCGTATGTATTGGATGATGCTTTTATATAATTACGCTTTTTTATGTGTTGGATAATGCTTTCATATATTATATATAATGTTTTTTTTACTTATAACATAATAATTTTTCTATAATAACGTGATGTTTTGATCCTAGTTAACGATTTCGGGAGGGATTCTAGTAGATCCCCACCCCATATATATATTTTTTTCCAGATAATTATTACAATAATTATTTTAAAATAGTAAAGATATGGAGTATATTTTTTTTTATTAATATAAAAAAGTAAAGTATAGTCCATCGTTTCACCAATTAGAATTTATTTGACGAGTTGACACTCGTCAAATGGTGCATAAATCATATACTCCCTCCGTCCTGCCAAAAGTGTTACGTTTGCTTTTGACACAAAAATTAAGGAGAGTTAAAAAGTAGTATAAAGTGATATAAAGTGGTGATAGAAATATATATTATTTAAAATTGTGAGTATTAAAGTGTCCAAAAAATAAAACGTAACACTTTCGTTAGGACGGCCCAAAAACGAAAACGTAACATTTTCGTTGGGACGGAGGGAGTACAATTTTTCGAATGTCAATTCGTGAAATGATATTTGTGAAATGAAAACTATTTTTTATCTTTTTATACTAACGGACCATTTTTTATATTTGTGATATGAAAAATATTATTTTGATGCATTTCTTCTAGTATATTTTTTACTCCCTCAGTCCCAAAATTTGAGTCGTATTCCTTTTTAATCGTTCCAACTAAGTTGAGTCATTTCTTTTTAAAATATTCTTTTAATATTTAAATAATATATATTCCTATCTTTTTTTATACAATTTTTATTCTATCCGTATTTTTATAAATGTCATATAATATCACTTTATATAATGTATAAACCAGAAAAGTTATAATTTTACCTCTTTTACACCTAATTATAGCATAAAAAATTAAAAAGTAAAGAATCTGTAATGATTATAAGAATAATATTAACAATTTCACTCTCTTTTTACATTAATATTCAAAATAAAATATTTATTTATATACAAATAAAAAGGTAAAATAGAAGATTGAGAAGAATTTCTTAAATTTTGTGTCAAAATCTTTTGTTCCAAGCTAGCTTGGACAGAAGGGGTATGTGTTTATAAACTTCGTTGTAACATATTTTTGGGGATTATAATATCTATTTTATAGTGCATGTACGGATATTGTAGTTTCTTTTCTCAACAGTATAATATGGTTACGTATACTTACGTGTGAATGGGCCTTTTATCTGTTGATTTTCAACTCAACAAATAAAGGGAGATGTTTTGAGATAGACATAATTGATGCTCCACTAAGTAAGATTAGAGTCAAAATCCATTGAAACGTTAATGATTAGTTGTTAAAAATTTCAATTTGGCATGCACCCTCCTATATATAATTGACCAGGCAAATAAAATAGAATAAAACAAAATACAGGAGATTGTTTTATTTTCACAAAAATATGTGTAAAAACAAACGTATCATTTACAGTGAAGATTTACATTAAGAAGTATATGATTTATTATTATATTATAACTAAAACATGTATCATTGTCCACATATATAAAAGTGCTTTTTGAGGGAAGAAAAAAGATGAAAAGGGATTCAATCTTGAAGACTACAAGATTTTCCGATTTTTATTATCTATGATATTGTTTATCATTGATTTTTGTTTGCTATATATAATTGACAAGGCGAATAAAAGAAAAGAAAATAAAATAAAATAAAAGAAAATAAAATAAAATAAAATACAGGAGATGGTTTTATTTTCACAAAAATATGTGTAAAAACAAACGTATCAGTGAAGATAATGTGATTTACATTGAAGAAATATATGATTTATTATTATATTATAACTAAAACATGTATCATTGTCCACACATATAAAAGTAAATTTTGAGGGAAGAAAAAAGATAAAAAGGGATTCAATCTTGAAGACTGCTAGATTTTCCGATTTTTATTATCTATGATATTGTTTTTCATTGATTTTGGTTTGATAGTTTACATGTCTATGTGTAATGTGTGACTAGTTCTTATTTGGTTAATTAGGGAGTATATATGGATAGGGGTGTACACGAACCAAGCCGCTCGTGAGCTATTTAGAGCTCGGCTCAGAAAAAGCTCGTTCGAAATTCGTTCGTTTTTTAAACGAGCCGAGCTCGAGCCTCGAATCAAGTTCGATTAGATTTTCGAGTCGAGCTCGAGCTTAAGGATGTTCGGCTCGTGGGCTTGCGAACGTGTTCGGGTCGATCTTAACGAGTCAGTTCGCGACATGTTCGCGAACACGTTCATTGACGCGTTCGCGAACATTAATATATATTTTAATGTATATTTTAAGTATATTTAAGTTGCTAACATGGTAATATATAAATATAAAAATTACTACTATTATAAATATATTAATTTTTATAGAATATATATAATTTAAAAAAAAAAATTGACTCGAGCTCGAGCTCTAATATGCTGTAAAGGAATACTTACCGAAACGAGCTCGAACCAAACTCGAGCTAAGGATAAAATTTTCGAGCCGAGCTCGAGCTTAATTTTAAGTTCGAATCGAGCTTCGAGCCGAGCTCGAGCCCTTTAAAATTCTAACAACCCGAGCTCGAGCCTGCTGGTATTCGGCTCTGCTCGTGTACACTCCTATATATGGATGATGGGTTTTCCAATTGTATTAATTAATGTAGACCATTTCTTCTTTTTTCATGTTCTTGGTTTGATAGAATAATTAAGTACCATTTCGCAGGATTATTGTGATAGGTTGATATCGAGAGAAGATAATTAATACTTGAATGAGTTAATTGAACATGTTTTTCATAATCGAGAGAACTTGAGATGTGCGTGAGTATTTATAATCTGCTCTAATCTAATCAATTTGTTTGGAGTTGCATGTAATTAATTATGGTTTATATGATTTGTTAATCAGTTCCATTCCCCTATATATCCATTGTACATGAACATATGTTAACGTGTCATATACAAAAGAATCAACTATATTTTACTCTAGCTAAACCATTAATATTATCTTCATTATATATAAAAAAGAATAAAAAGAATTGGCATTATTATAAATATCCGAACAAAGTATTTTTTTTTATTAACAAACTAACTTGAGGAGATAAAAATCAATAATATATTACTCCCTTCTCTAAATTTCAATTCACTTGCATCCACAAAATCATTTTCTTCTGTTTAGTTAAAGATTATTTGAAAGCTACAGATAAATAATCCAAAAGATTAAGTACACACGAATTATTTAATAATTATGATATGATGTTGCTCATACAGAAAACTGCCACTTTGCAAAAATCATTTTAAATAGTAGTAATGTGTAAGATTTGTATAATTATATTGTCCAACATATATAGTATTGTGTTATAACTGGTCAATGTAGTGCAAACCTACTCATTTGTGTTTTCTTTCCAAATAGACTACAAATTTCAATTTTCCACTTCCATATAAAAAATACATTTACTCTAAAAAATGGCAAAAACAAAAAATTAAGGAAATGAAACACCAATCTTCTAGAAAACCTAACAGAAGATAAAACGTTAGCCTAATAAAATAAAATAAACATAAATAATTAGAAGTAATCACAGCCATAAGCTTTGGCCACTCGAAGTTCAATTGGAAGTGTGGTCCAAGAAAGCTAAAAGATAAAATTAAAAATCAAAAGTAGATATATCTCTGATTTAAAAAAAAAAAAGAAAGAAAGATATATCTAAGTTTCTAACAATAAAAGGTTTGTGTATCACGAGTGTAATTTACCAATATTCTAGAAAATCTCACAGAAGATTAAAAGTTAACCTAATAAAATAAAATAAAACATAAACAATTAAAAGTAATCAAACAATTAAAGTAAATCAACTGAAAATCTGAAAGTAGTCCCGGAAAGCTAAAAGATAAAATTAAAGTAAATCAAACAATAAAAAATTTATATTTCATGGGTGTGATAGTTACCGGCATAACTTTGAAGAACACCAGAAATTAAATGAGGACATGAGATTTAGTTCCGCTCCAATGCCCATCGTGAACATTTGTTAAGGTACCCACAATCATACCATTAATATTACGTGTATTATATAGAAAGAAAACAAAACTTAATAATTAATGACTATTTACCTACAAACCAATCAACATGAAAGTGCTTAGGTAATAATAATAGGTTTCTACAGACGATAATAATAACTTTATTTGATAAACAATTAATATAGATAATTTCATAAAAATATAATTATAGTTCCTTTGTTTTATACGAATCAATTTACTAAACAATTCATTGCAAATCAACACATAGTCACATACTCTATAAAAATAAATTTTAGAAATTTGATTTAACTAAAATATTATTACTAATTTTTAAAAAGACATGTTAGAAATAAACAATGACATAACGTTTTTATTATGTAAATACTTTCCTATTTATATTATCATAATATATTTGCTTCACTTTTATAATAATTATATAATTTTATGACAATATAATTATAATAATTTGTTTTATACAAATCAATTAACTAAGCTATCATTGTAAATCATCATACTCTAGAAAAATAAATATAGACATTTAGCATAATAAAATCATATTATTGCTAGGAAAATAATTATTACTCCATCCATCCGTCCCTCAATTGTTGGTGCACCTTTCTTTTTGGGATGTCCCACCATCTTGGTGCATTTCCTTTTTTGGACATTTTTACCACACACAACTTTAAGTATAATATATTCTTATCACTACTTTATACAACTTATACTATTTTTTCAACTATCCTTAATTCTCGTGCCAAAAAGAAGTGCACCAACAATTGAGAGACGGAGAGAGTACTAATTATTATTATAAATATAGGTTGGAAACTTTTTTGCTATAATAGTAAGCCTTTCCATGAAAACAAAAATTAGTTATAGGCGACGTGTACTATCAAATAAAGTAATTATTATTAATTGACTTGTTAGGTAATTGACAAATATTTCTGTCAGATGGGCCCGATCGTCATCGTCAGGCCCATGGTAATTCATGTTATATGAATTGATATTTATTCAATATATATTGGTACTCTATATGAATGAACTGTGTTTTAAGTGGTACTTCATGTTATATGAAATGGTACTACGTGTATTGGTGAATGGTACTTTGGCCTGACAGACTTGTGCATCTAGGTAATTAGTTATAATTATTAAGTTTTGATTTCTTTCTATATAATACACACAATATTAATGGTAATGTAGACTAGAGTTAAATATGGTTGATTTTCTTGTCCATGTGGCATTGCCACATAAGCGGTGAGCACATTAGCAAGTGCCCACGGTGGGCATTGGAGCAGAACTGGGATTGGAGCTGTAGAACAGTGCAATCTATATTAAATCACGATGACGGAATACATACGTTGATTAAATCAATTCAAATTAAATGTAGGATACCACATTATTCTTTTAAAAAAAGTTTATTGCTTCTTCTGTCTCATTCTTCTTTATCATCTTTTTTCTTAATAAGTCGTTTCATTTTTCATGTCTTATTTTATTTTTTTAGCAAAAAAAATTGCACAGAAAAGGTATGTACGTATGTCCCATGTGGACCACACTACTTGAAACGTATTACTAACAGATTGCACTTCGTTATCATATTATACCACATTACTTTAAATAATGTGGTAATATATTATAATAACAATTTTCGTATTATAACAAATTAACAATAAAAGTTAGTCACAATGAAAAAGATAAAATGGCCATTTTCACTTATAAGTATTGTTTTACACTCAATTAACTTGAATTAGTCTAAAAAATGCTCAATTCACAAGTATAAAGCTGCAAACTCGTGAAATTACGTTGAAAATGGGGATTTTACGAGTTTGGAACAGCAAATTCGTGAAATAATATAATTAGCCTTCATTGAATGAGTACGCAACTACAAACTCGTGAAATGCTTTAATTTAATTCATTTATGAGTGGTACAAAATTCCGCAACTAATGAATTGCTCATTTCATACAATAATTTTCATTTGGGGCAAAATCGTAAAAAAAATAATACTTTTACTATCTTTTCTCTACCACTTATTATTTTTACTATCTTAATTATTTGAAATGCGATATCTAGTCAGTTTTTAATGATAGCCACATTAATCAGATGAAATCTTAATAACCTTGAACGAAAATAGATTTAGTTTGAATAGAAACGTGTATAAAAACCATTGGTTGCATAAAAATAAATAAAAGTGGTCTTCTGCATGATAGTCGTCGTGTTTGACTTTTACTTTGACCCAAAACTGTGGGACCCACGAGTAAACGACCCTAAGTAGAACTTCTTGTGCTAATGCTTCTATTCATTTTCTTATTTCCTTTCAATATTATGCTGATGCATCATATAAATATCTGAAAGTGAAGTGTTAACTTTTTACTTTTGAACATAAAAATATCACTTAATTCTCCAAATTTATATTTCTAGTAAAGTAACAAAACATAAGCAAATACTATTTTTAGAATAAATCTCTTATAACAATCATAACCAACAAAAACTAAACTATGTAGAATTCTCCGTGACGTGATCATTTAATATTTCTGCATCTATTTATATATATAAAAAAAATTATACCACGTATTTTGATGAAATAATGTATTTTAAACATGTAATGATTCATGAATGTTATAAATCTTGATGATTTGGAACTGGAAATTATGTGGAGCTCAATTGATACTCGTGTTCATTGCCGGATCTAGAAAGGAGAGGCCGAGAGGAGCTAAGCCGCTCCAAATTTTTTTTTTGCACCTTTTCTATTGTTAAATTTGTTGAAATTGTTGGAACTTATCTTGAGGCTTACTAAGCGGATGCCACTAAAATAGAATTATGTCGAAGGTTGAAGGATGAGGGTGTGCTGAAATTGCAAAAAAGAGATAAAAAAATTGAAATTTATAGTATTTTTATTTAAACTATAACATGATTTATGAATATTATGAATTTTCTATTAATTATTGAATAAGAAATATATTCTCTCCGGCCCAACGAACATCAACATTTGTTTTTGGACACGGAATTTAAGAAAATTTGAAAAGTTATGTAAAATAATGATATGAATATATATTATTTAAAATTGTGAGTAATAAAAGGTGTCTAAGAAAGAAAATAACCAAGTTCGTTGAGACGGCCCAACAAGAAATAATGCCCACATTCATTGGGACGGAGGGAATATATTTTTTATGTAAAAGTGGATTTTTTTTCAATAGTGGTGACTCTTCCTATTCTTAAGTGAACATATTATTATATAATTTTGAGTTTAAACAATGAAACCCAATAGCCCATGCCACAATAATTGTGCGTTGGTCCATGCTCGTGTTGCTTTGAAAGAATATTACGAGAATTTTTGGAGGATTTTTGTTTAGGTCGATTTTCATGCTGGAAAATTTTTGAGGATTGTGCGTAGTTTTACGTCAACAAAAGAATATAGGAAATGTTTTACAAGAATTTCACTTGGTGATCTCACTATTTTACTCCTATAATAGTCCATCATTTAAAAAATTAATGTGTTTTACCCCTAAACACAGCTCCATATTAAATTTATAACTGCTATAATTCCTGTAAGGCTGTAACCATAGTCCATAGCCCCATAAAAACTTAAAACACATTATTTGAGTTCAACCCCAGACAATTTAACAGAATCAAATCCTCCATAACTCCACTCCCAAAAATTCATCAATTATCAATATATACACAATTTTCTTTTATTAATAAGGCTCCGACAGGCGACAGCGGAGGCTTGAGAAATCGCCACCGAATTAATCATTATACTATTAGGCCAACAATATACACAATAAAATTAGACATAGTCGTAGAGATCCAAACATCATATAGTCTAATTAAAAGTTCGTTCGAGTCGTTTATTTAATTTATATTATACACCTTATGTCCCACAAATATGTGCACCAATTGACTTGGGACTACTATTATTAAATATAAAAATATTAATTATAAATATATTTTGTTGTAACGGAATAGAATTAAAGAGCAAACAAACAGAAAACAGAAACATAAAGAAGATACAGATTTGCGTGGTTCACCAATTGGCTACGTCCACGGGCATAGAGGAGAACAGATTTCACTATGGAGGCTAGGGTTTTCGGATTACTGATTATAGATCTCTAAGACCATATATATAGTACTAAGAGAATACATCAGACGGACTCAGCCCAACACGAATACTAAAGCCCAATACTGTATTTTGTCCACCTTAGCATTTCCGGTGTCCTTGTAAGTATTGATTTCGCCGGAAATTAGTCGCGTGGGAAAATTAAGAAAAATTGAAAGTTCGAGTATTTTCAGACAGAAATTAAAGTTCATGTACAATTTCAGAATTCGGACAAATATCATGTATTTGGGGGCAAATATCCCTAACAAATATTATACGCAAGAGATAATATCATTTCATATTGATATCATGAGTACCCCATCAATTTTTTGTATCTGATATGATTAAAATATAAAATCAAATGCAATCCAATATAAAGGGATCATATACTACTGAGTACTGATGCAAGCTTTTTTAATCTTTAAATGTTGCTCCATCTATTATTAATTAGTAGTAGTTAGGTGACGATACAATCATTAGAACGAAATTGAAATATAGTTGAAACAATAGAATATTTTTCGAATATATATAGCTCCCCCCAAACTGCCTTTATTAAGGCCTCCACCTTTACCACCGCCGGCTTTAACTGCAAACACTCTCTCTCTGCAATATTGCAGCCTTAAATATCAGTGTGTTTTCTTCTTTGGGTCTCAACTCAGAAGCTATACTGGCTCTACCAACTTTGGAAGCCCTAACCATGCTTAATTACTGGCGCACAGCCGGCGCCGGCGATGGAGGCGGCGCCGCCACCTTGTTTACCGGAAATTCCACCTCCACCTCCATTTCACGCCCCCACGCCGCCAACATTCCCCTCATCCCCGCCTTCTCCGACTACGGCTTCGACGGCCCATTCTTCGACCTCGAATTCACCCTCTCCGACGCATCGGAAACTTCTCAAATTTCCGGCGAATCGCCGGAATCCGACGAAGACATGAGAGAGATCGAGCTCAACTTGGACGCCGCCGATCGAATTTCGAATCCGCCTTCCAGCATTGTCTCGAATGATCCAGAAGAAGAAATCCCCAAATTCCCCGTTTCTCTGCTGAAAACCGCCGCCAAATTCGGAGTTCGATTCAGGAAATCGGAGAAAATTGATCGGGATAATAAGCTGCTTAGGGTTAAATTCAAAGTCGATGAAGCGAAAGGGCCGCTGATCTCGCTGTTTGCGAGAGATTACAGCATCTCGGAGGATTCGGCGACGAATTCGGAGCATTTGGGGAAAGAGATGATGCAGAAATACTTGAGCATTCTCAAGCCTTTGTATGTCCGTGTGGAGAAGATGAAGCTCTCCGGACAGCTGAAATTTCACGGCGGCGGCGGCGGCGCAGCCTCTCCGCTTCCGGAGATGGCGAGGGCGGGGTTGCGGAGCAATAATCTGCAGGCGGGTTTTAAAGTGGTAAGGAAGCATTTAGGGAAGAGCCGGTCAACTTCTTCGGCGACGGCGGCGGTGTCGCCGCCCGGAAAGATGGGGTCGAACCGCCGCGACGACTCGCTGTTGGAGGTGCAGGATGGGATTCAAGGCGCCATTTTGCATTGCAAGAGATCATTTAATTCCAATAGGGGTAAGCAGCTAAATTAACTGATTATTATTATTAATAATTATTATTATTAATCGTTTTATGTTGTGATTTTTCAGAAAGAGAATTATCTCGGTCGGTGAGTGATGCATGCTGCGAGAAGTCTGTGATATCATGTCCAGGGAAAGTTGTAGAGACAGGGGTATAAAGTTGTATATATATTGTAAAATTAATGAAAAGAGTTCAGTGTTAAATTAAGAATTGCAATGGCTCAATATATATTATCATTTCTTCATTATCTCCGAAGCTCGATTATCGTAATATTGTTGAACTTGGTTCCGATATTACATTAATTGTTAACGGAATTTTGTGTAAAGAGTAATGGAAGTTGACATGGGTGGTTAACTCTTGTCACAGAAATCCAAATAGAGTATAACGACATTGTATTGTAAGTATTATGTTAATACGCCTTAGAATTTTCTTTTACCAAAATACGCCTAAGAAATATTGATTCCACATTCTGTAATTTTTTTAAAAATCGGGCAATACGTATAAAAACACAACAAAGGCCGACTCATATTTGTGATTTTTCAAAAATCGGCCCAAAATATCACAATATATATGAGCAAAAGTCTGACCAAAATTTTATTAAAACTATTACTAGTATCTATCTACACTTTCTTTGTAAGGTCTGGATACAAATCTTGATCACTTAGTACCTAATTGAAGGTAGGCCAAAAAATTTAAAAGGTAAGTATTAATTTATGGGCTATTTTTGGATGAGTTGTAAAAATGATGTACTATTATTAAAAAATTATAAAAATAGTCTTACATTCAAGTTGCAAATTAATATGGCTCGAGCTACATTTTTTGCCCAAATATGTTAATGTTTTTTTTAGAGTGGTTACATTCACATATCATAACAATTAAACCTCAACATCATATGCAAGCGGGACCACTAAACTGCATAAAGACAAGACAATAACCCGCATGCAGGCGGGACCACAAAAGAGTGACAACTACTCATACAAAGGTAAGAAAAGTACCCACAAACGACGGTGGGATTTGAACCCAAGACCTCATAGAAGAAAGTCACTGAGTGCCTCAACTTAGCCACTTGAGCTAAGGCCTCATTGACCAAATATGTTGATGTTAAAGGCTGAATTCGACATGAATATATGATTTATAATGTAAATTACATGAAAAATGCATACCAAATCGACATCATTTTGATGTTCAAGAAAAAAATATATTTTATTCTTTTAAAATTCTTATTTATTTTTATCAATTTAAAAAGAAATTTGAAATTTTAGTCATGATGAACTTGAATATGAAATCTTTTGGTCTTAAAAATTAACGACTTTACCCTATGTAAATCAACACATAGACTAGTTTAATTGTTCTTTTTTATGAACTTATGTGGCACGACTCGCACCCATGTTCAATCTCAACACGCCCATTTTGTATAAGTTAGCATTTTAAAAAAATAATCGAACAAATATACATTCTCGTAATTCACAAAATAACCATATAAACCAAATACTTGCACCATACATAGTTTTTAAATTTGGAAAAATCTATTTTTTTTTTATTAATGAGGTAAATATTCCAATGGCCGTGTCATTTCTGTTATATACAGTTTAACATCATTAGTCATTACTAAGCAAATCCTATATTATTAGTATTAGAGTAGTGAAGTCTTGAGTTGATATCATTAATTAATCTTTCAAGTCTCAAATTGATAACTAATTAATACTATGTCTTTTTCATTTTAACAGATTAACGCTCTCAACAGTATAAATTTAACGGGGTGCTTGGCTACTAAGGATTATAGGAGATTAAATTTTGGATGATCACACTGAAAATTAATTTTGTAATAAAGGTGAGATTAAAATTTATTATAATTCAAGACTAGTTCTATGTGGCACTCTCCAACATTATATTATGGACCGAATCCATCCAACCGAACAACACATTATATATAAAACTAATCCTATTTAATTCACTGAAATGGCCTTTCATTTTAGTAATAAGATATATTGATAGAACATAATGTTAGATACATGTAGGACGAGACGATGAAACAAATTCAAAATTAATTATTCCATCATCAATTCATCAAAGTAAATAATACTACTATATTACTAGCTTATAGTATTTTTTTTTTTGATAAATTAATACAGAAATTTAAAGGTTGCGTCACGGAGGACTCGGACCCGAAACCTTTGGCATCGGGCATTAACCTCCTACCACTAGGTCAACAAACACACTATTAGCTTATAGTTATTATGTTTACTATCCATTCAATTAGACAAAGTAAACAATCCCTAAGTAGAATATCCCCCAAATGACACGTATTACAAGCACATTAATTATCTGCGCATTGATACGTCCATTTCTCCTAAATTGTACATTGATAGGTCCATTTCTCCCAAATGTACACTGATACGAGACGTGGGTAAAAGTGTGGACATGAACTTTAATGTTGTTCA
Organism: Salvia sclarea; assembly: GCA_036873715.1. NCBI lineage: Eukaryota > Viridiplantae > Streptophyta > Magnoliopsida > Lamiales > Lamiaceae > Salvia > Salvia sclarea. Next base: position 14,732 of record JAYJMF010192459.1, read on the forward strand.
CAACTTGCATTAGTTTATAATGAAGATCACGATGTATAGGCAATAAAGTATTATGTACATTTTTTTATTTAAAGAATGAAAGAGAAAGCAGCGCTGTAAAAGTGAATAAAAAGGAGAGAATCTTTGTACATCGCTGTAAGAAATATAGGCTTAAGAAACTACTATCCATAAACATTCGTCAGAAGTTGTGTAGACCTTTGCACACTTCCTATTTTTATTTTGGCAAACCCGATAAATAGTATAAATGGATCCGACATAAACTAATTTAATGAACAGAATCTTTACACATAATTACGTTGTTAGCTGTATCTGGACACCCATGTTTGTGAGAATTAAGAAAGAATATATATATGGATGAATCCATTCAGATATTATAGATTCGCATAAGATTATGTCAAAACTCAAACTTTTCCTTTTAAACTTACTAATTATTTAGATGAACAACTTAAACTGATGTTGTCTAGTACTATAATTTATTTGACACAACCCACTTGGTTTTATAGACGAGTCAGATAAAATTGATGCGATAGAGTAGATACATGATGAGTTATTTAAATTATAATTAGTCTTATGCTTGGATTGACCCACTATGAAGGGGTGAGCATGGTTCGGTTCGGTAACCCAACCGAACCGAACTACGAAAACCGAACTAACCGAACTACTTATTATATATAACCGAAACCGAACCATATGAGGTCGAAACCGAACTCAACCGAAACCGAATTATTCGGTTCGGTTTCGGTATTTAACCGAAAAACCGAAGACAATTCAATACTTAAA
>JAYJMF010192677.1:0-15506 GCA_036873715.1 Salvia sclarea
TTGCATACAAGCAATAAAGGCTCTCTTTCTCGCTCCGTGGACGTAGATCTATCCCAATAGATCGAACCACGTTAAATTCCTCGTGTTCTCTTTGTGCTCCCATAGCTTATTAATTACCTCACGAAAATATACTCAAACAGTAATAATTAGACACTATTATGTGATTGGCAGCTGCTTCATCTCTGAATTTCCATTTTATACCGTGCAGTGTCTATCTTAAATTTATGTGAAATAACATGATGAAAGAAAAGATGCATACATATTTGAAATGAAATGAAAAAACAAACTGAATAAATTTAGTGGAAGTTTTAGTTAAATAACGCCAAATTTTGGATGTTATATCACTCGATTTTTGTGAAAGAGTCGGTGACAGTGGTTGGCGGTAGTGGCTAGCTAGCTAGCTCGATTGTTGTTGTGATGATATGAAGGGCTTCAGTCCATGGAGAATCCGGGTGCACAGCACCCCCTTCTCATTGTGTAATATTAAATTAATTAAAAATTAATTAATTTAATATAGTGAGAGGGTGATGTTGTGCACCCGGGTTGTTCTAATTAGGGATTGCAATTTACCCGTGTGCATCCGGTACCCACGGTTATCCGACCCTAATAGGTGCGGATTTGAGAGGCATTTGATATTCATGGATAGCTTAGTGGGTAAAATTTACTATCCATTTAGTTTGTGGGTATGGGTATGGATAGTAATCTATCCATACCCACGAAACTCATATACCCGCGAAAAGTATTCGCGAAAATACCCGCGAATTACCCTCTAAATACCCGTGAATTACACACTACCCATTATTTGTGGATTTTGAATTTTGATGAAATATTCCGATTTGAACTTCGTTATTTGTGGATTTAAACTTTGATGAAATATGTGGATTCATACAATGTTTTTATTTGGTAATTTTTTTTAATATTTTACCTTTAAATTCTAGTTCGTGGGTGATGGATACCCGCGGATAGTGGGTATCCATCCAGTGGCGAGTAATAGATACCCACAAATTAGCGTGTTGGTGGGTATCCAACGAGTAGCGGGTGATGGATACTCGATGAATGGCGGGTTCGCGGGTACCTGCCATCCGACGGATATCCGTGGGTGGTGGGTTTGAGAGAGGTTTGGCATCCATAGATAACTTCGTGGATAAAATTTATTATACATTTAATTCGTGGGTATAAGTATGGATAGTCACTATCCATGCCCGCCGTATCCGATTGCCATTCCTAGTTCTAATTGTCAAATGTCAAGGAATGGCATATTGTGTGGTATAGACGAGATATTGTCTGATACCAACTTTACTTTCTTGTGCTATTTAATTAAACACGTCTATTGGATGATATCATAATTTTGTACTTGTTGGTTGTTTAACACTATATTATGTATCCTTCTTTTTAATGTCCAACTCGTGTTCCATTCTTTTTTGTTTTCATTTTTTTCTCCAATTTCAATGTTATGCATTAATTTTAATTAAGTTTACAATTATATTCAAATAGGAATTAGACTTTATAACATTTAATTTCAATCCTTTTGGATAATAATAATAATAATAATAATAATAATATTATTATTATGTTATTAGAAAATAAAAAATCATAAAATGAAGTGAAGATGAAAATATTAGGGAAAAGATAAATATTGAAATTTGAAATGGAATAAGGAAGGAAGTAATAAATATTATTGATATAAAATAATTATTATAAAAAATTATAAAATTGAGAGTGAAGAAGATGAGAATATTAGGGAAAAGATAAATATTAAAATTTGAAATGCAATAATGAAGGGGATAATAAATATTATTGAAATAAAATACTGAAGGAGATATATAAAATATTAAAATAAAAAGTTATAAAATGGAGGGTGAAGAAGATGGGAATATTAGGGAAAAGATAAATATTGAAATTTGAAATTAAATAATGAATGAAACAATAAATATTGAAATTTGAAATGAAATACTGAAGGAGATAATTAAGGATATATGACATGGCAAGAGGAGATGGAATAATATTTAATATTGATAGGATATATAGATTGCCACATCGCATGGCACTCAAAATCATCCATCTGCACCTTATATATAATGTATATATGAGAATTGAGATGAAACCGATCACATTGCATACTGATCATCTGCATTTACGATCAATAACAAACACGTACTTGAAAACATAAAAAATCTTACGTACCAATCGAAATCGATCTCGTCGTACTGAAATTCACCCCACGTCTCGATCGTCATCTTCCTCTCGCTCATCTTCTGGCATATTCTGGATCTGGTACGTGAATCTGATCGCAGATAGAGGTGATTTCAATACACACAAATAGAGAGAGATGGCGTTCTCGTCGATGCAAGGATCCATAGATTTCGACGCCGAGATGACACTGAGTGACAAGCTCAAAGTCTTCAAATCCAACAATTTCGACCCTCAATCCTACTTCCACAGCAACAGCGGTGGCATGAGCGAAAAGGTCGATCTTCTTCCTCACATTATTTCTGGTTGTTAATGCTTCGGTGCGCATACAGTTTGTTTGATATTATTCCGGTGAAATCTAAATTAATTTACATTTTAGGAAAACATACAGCTAGTTTTCTTAGTATTGAATTTTGCATTATGTTTGCCTGTCTATGGGAGTGAAATCTGACTGAATTTTCGCATTTGGGGCAGGAAATTAGGCAACTGTGCATGCACCTTGAGAGGTTGAAGAAGGCTTCTGCAGAAGAAATGAGGAAAAGTGTCTATGCCAATTATGCATCTTTTATAAGGCGAGTGATTGTTCTAAACATTTAACATACTACTCTTTTTCTGTTTTATGTTTACCTCATTCCTGCTAGTTTGAGTGTTAATGATGCTGATTATCTCTTGGAAGCCTTTTAAGCAACTTGAGAGACTTTCCCCAATTCGTCTGTATATTTTGCAGGACATCAAGAGAGATTTCTGATCTCGAAGGAGAGCTCGTTTCCTTGAAAAACCTCTTGTCGTCGCGAGCAAACATCATCCACAAGATAGCTGATGGAGTTCGCATCGAGTCCTTGCCAGACGGAACTGATCAAGCCAGAGATGCTGCAGATTTAGAATTCGAAGACACAGAGCCTCCAAAATATGAAAAGTGGCTGTCAGATTTCATGGAGAAAATTGAGGTCTTACTGGCTGAGAGAAAAATTGATGAAGCTTTGGCACTACTAGACGAAGGCGAGGTTCTAGCCGAGGAGGCTAGGGAGACTAAATCTATGACTACCAAAGCAATACTCTCATTAGAACACTCAATCATGTTAAACAGGCAAAAATTAGCAGATCAACTAGCTGATGCGACTTGCCAGGCTTCAACCAACGGGGTTGAACTTCGTTCAGCAGTTCAAGCAATGAAAAAGATCGGAGATGGCCCTCGAGCACATACGTTGCTGCTCAAGTCTCACCAGCAGAAGCTGCACAGAAATATGCAGTCCCTGCAGCCATCGAGCACTACATATGGACCAGCATACACTACTGCACTTGCACACCTAGTTTTCTCGACTATTGCTCAGGCATCGAATGATTCCTTGACTATATTCGATGATGAGCCAGCTTTCACATCTGAGCTTGTGACTTGGGCAGTTAATCAAACACTGGCTTTTGCACAGCTTGTCAAGAGGAACGTTGTGGCAACTCCAGCAGCGTCTGGATGCCTAAGGATTGTAGCTGAGTGCATTCATATTTGCTTGGGGCACTCATTGCTGCTAGAGGATCGCGGATTGGCTCTTTGGCCAACTGTTTTGAACTTCTTCAAGCCGTTCCTCGAGCAGGCCCTCACTACGACCTTAAAAAAGATTGATCTGTGTACAGCTGCGCTTGCTGCTTCGGAAGATTGGTCGCTCTGTCATTCTCCAATTGCTGGCCGTTCTTGGGGAAGTGCTTCAGTTAGCTTGGCCACCTCTCACCAGAAGCTTTCAAACACGGCGCACAGGTTCCATACAATGATTCAGGTGATTATAACACAAATTCTCCCTTCTCTCGTTCTGTCTTTTTATATTTGAGATGTCCTAGTTTGTAGAACTGAATCTTGGTTTAGGAGCTCTGTGAAGATATTGGCTCTCTTGAGATCTTGCATTTATCCGAGCAAGCTCTGGAGGGCGTTCTCCAATCGTTCAACGCGTATGTAAGCTTGCTGGTGAATGCATTGCCTACTTCGGCGGAAACTGAGAACTTGGAGGGCAGTGGGAGGAGAATAGTTGGATTAGCAGAAACTGAAACTCAACAGGTAGCTTTGCTGGCTAATGCAGTGTTGCTTGCCGACGAGCTTCTTCCTCGTGCAACCGTGAAGTTATGCACCACCATCAGAGGCGACGATCAACAGCAGAGGAGTGGTGACAGGAAAAACCGCCCTCCTGAGCAGAGAGAGCTGAAGAAAAGGCTCCAACGCTCAGTTGAACAGCTTAGAGACAGCTTCTGCCGCCAGCATGCTCTCGAGCTCATAGTCACCGAAGATGGAGGTGTTCGTTTGAGTGCTGAGATGTATATAATCATGGATGAAAACAAGGAGGAGCCTGAATGGTTTCCATCTCCTGTATATCAGGTTATGGCTGAATTAGTACAGTTGAGTTCTCAGAATCATAAGACTGTATTTTCACATTTTGGTTTAAACATTTATTCAGGAACTGTTTGCTAAGCTGACAAGGCTAGGCAGCATTGCATCTGATGTGTTTGTGGGGAGAGAGAGATTTGCGACTATTCTGTTGATGAGGCTCACAGAGACTGTGATCCTTTGGTTTTCTGAGGATCAGAACTTTTGGGATGAGATTGAAGGAAAGCAGAGGCCGTTAGGCCCTCTGGGGCTTCAACAGGTTCCATCATCTCATTTTCCAGTCATCGAAATTCAAATCAACAAAAACACAGAAATTTTCCTAACAAAGAATCTGAATTGTTGTTGCAGTTCTATTTAGATATGGAGTTTGTCATACTTTTTGCATCTCAAGGGCGCTACTTATCTCGGAATCTGCATCAAGTGATGAAGAATGTTATCGCCAGAGCTATTGAAGCCGTTCAGGCAAACAACATTGATCCATACAGGTACACTGTTTCCTAAGAAATAGCTTCTGATCTTGTCTAAAATCAAATTTGTTCTGTTTCTAAATTTATTCATTTGCAGTGTACTGCCCGAAGACGACTGGTTCGCTGATGTTGCTCAAATCGCGATAAAAATGATGCTGGGACAAGCCAATTTTGATAACCCGGACCGTGATATGACTAGTCCGACAGCATCTGTGTCGGCAAGATCTGTATCATCTGTCCATTCTCATGGAAGTCAATAGCATCAACTCAAGATTTAGGGAAAAAGTTTTTTGGATTAGTCAGGTACATCGATATGTATCTATATCTGTCAAATGAGTTTAAACTATTAGGAGATCTAAACCTGATTTCATACAGCTTTTGTTGTATCCAACCACCGAGTTAGTTTATGTCGAGACTAGCAGAAATGAGAAAACAATGGAAGAAAGCTTCTGAAAAATGCATTTATTCTGCTATAATCTGTGGTGCTTTACATTTGCAGTTTTTATATCTATTCAAGGGCTTGCTCAAACAACCCAAGCTGATGATATTTTAGATAATCGACTTCGTTTACACGTATACAACACAAGATCTGTTCTGGCAACTCTTCAACTTTGTTACCCTGGCAAGAATCATAGAAAGCATGTATTAACAACTAAAATTTTGTTCTGTAATAGGTGTGGTCATACACTGTGTACTTGCCTGGATTGTTAATCCAAAATCCATCACACACAGCTTTAGTCTATCGAAGAATGTCTCGAACCCCTTTCTAGAAATGTAGCCGAATCTATGCATGTCCAAATCAATCTCAAAATAATTTTCACCCTGCAGCAAGAAAAGATATAAAAAAAAAAAGGGAAAACTATAAGAATGAAATGCTACTCCTAAATAAAGAAAGATATGAACCAGTAGCATATCAGTTTCCTGCGTACAAGCCAAAGAGCTCTCCAAACAATAACATAGTTCGTTGCATGCTATTCAAGTTACAACGAAGCAAAATTAAGCGTATTTTACTATTAAGTTAAGCTCAACTTACAGAGTAAAAATCATGTTGAGGACGAGAAAGAACAGGCTTCTCGTTGTATGCATGCATGAGTTTCCTCTCCGCAGCACTTAGAGGTAGGTCCTCCATGTTTGCTATGCGGCCCAATATCTTTAGTCTTTCCCTGAAAGACGCAACTGAGTCTACAGCGAAACCTTTAACTTTCTCTACTTCGTCGTCAATTAGTTTCTGAAATTTAAACCGAGTGTTAGGTGCAACCGTGCAAGGTATGCAACACAAATACCAAAAAGAAGAAGGAAAAAAGGTTGAACAAGCTTCTAGTGTTGTATCTGCAAAGAGAGCACAGGCACACATAAAATCATATTGACTCTTGAGTTCATTCAGAAGCATAGGAAGCACTTGCCATTTCTCATAACTAAGGAGCACTCCTTTCAAACACTAGCATAGGATTCATCAATGTGCTCACCCTAATATTTTCTTGAAAATGGGCTGAATGTTCATTGCAAAAGAAGCTTTCAGAAAGCTGGAAATACAAGACATAATTTATCCCTTCACCGTCTGTTTCACCTTGAAAAAGTGTTGCAGGATATAATGGTATCTGCAAAACCAGAAAAACAAGCCACTATTACTATCAAGAAAACAGAAGTAAGACTGGCACTTTTATGGATTCATCCAATAGCTCTCTTATATTCCAATTTCTTTGCTATAGAACGTACTCGTACTTCTATATTTCATACTATCAGATATCCTATTTCCACAAACTCGCCAAAATAATTAACATTGCTAATTCTGTCTGCAGTAGTATGAGTACCTGAACATTTACAACAAGAATGGGGGGAAGTTTCCCAGAAGAATGAATCGTAGGAAGCTCCACAAATCGAGCAACGTGATTGATTTTCCTCTGAGATAAAAATACATCAAGACCAAAAGGATTATATGCAGCACAACTGCGGGCAAACTCTTTTCTTTTATCCCTGCACAGTAAATGTGCAATATGAAGACCGAAGTTGAACAAAACAATAAACTGAGACAAAAAGCTATAGGCTTTTCTTAACCAGAGGTGTATAGAAGACAATTGCAAGCTCGTTACCTAAAGTAATTCGGCCCCCTAATCTTGAAAGTTCCGGGCCCAATGTCTGACCAAGTATCGGGTATTTTCTTCCCAAGGGGGCAGAAGGGGACCTGTGAACCAGCTTTAGGTCGTTGCAGCAGCACCTTTGAAGAAACTGCAATGTATACGAGATAAGATACATGTGAAAACTCACTATTTCATGAACCTCTACATCTTTAGGGAATTTTTTGTATCAAATTTAAACAAAATGATATGAACTCACATAAAGAGGTGGCAGTATGCTCTTCCTTCCATTTGAGTGGGAGCTTCAAGGCCGTCTTCTTCCTTGCACTCGGAGGGCTAGAGCTGAGGGATCTTCTCCTTTCAACGGGAGAAACAGTCGAAGCTAGACACGGCAAGCAGTTGTTTGGAAAGATTCCACAGTTATCCAATATATTATCCTCCTTAGTATTAGCATTCTCTCTAGAAGATCCCGATATCTCATCAAGGTATACAGGCTGTACATCACTATGTCCATCAATTGTCACACTGATATCAGAAGTGCTACTAGAAACCGAGCTTCTAGCTTCTTCACCGACAAAATCACACGCACCATTGCCATTTGATGAACGGGCACAATCTGTGTGGGAAGTATCTCTCTGAGAAACAATGCCAGTTTTTGGAGCGCCATCAAAGCCACTAAGGGAGATCGCATCTACAGAAATAAATCACTAGTTGATTTGAGAATAGGAGTTGTTGCTACAAACACAGATAGAAAGACAAAACATAAATTCGCAATATACCATCAGGAAGGCTTTGGAAATCTTCATCGCTCCAGTCAGATTCTAGTACTGCAGCAGAATCATACCATGCTTCATCCACGCCTTCTGTTAGTACCAAAATCTAATGTTATTTAGTCGATTCTGGAAAAATCTTACACGATTATGACTAAAGAACTCGTTAAACATCTTCAAACGAAGGGTCCAAAACCACATTACCCTATCACTATTTACTGATTCCTAAACTGAGACAAGAGGTCCATATATATCCTTCTAACACGCCCAAAGAAACCATAAACAAGACATAGTCCTAATAGTAATACTAATAAGTAGATATGATGTTTCACTTAATCGAGAAGACTATAATGGAGCATCCCATAGTTTGAGCATCCACAGTTGAAAGGCTTCTCTAACTACTATTTTTTGCAAATGTTTCCTCTATTTTCAGATATAAATCACCATAGTCAAAGAGTAAATCGTCCCAGTAGCCAAGCTTTCGATCTTCAAGATCCATCCAAGATTTAATCCCTATTTCTTCCAAATGGCATTTTAGTCAAAATTAAGAGTGCTCATCACGTTCACATTGAGCTAAGATACTAAATAAAAAATCACAGAATCATTTCTCCCCCACAAAAAGAAGATAATCCACAGAAAAGAGTTGGAAAAATTAACCTTGAAAAGTAGGATTAATAACACCAGGCAAAGAAGGAAACTTGTCAAGTCTATCAGATGATCGATTAGAGGGATGAGAATGAAGCCTTCTCTTCAAAGACTTTCTTCTCTTTCTACTCTTCTTCTTCTTCCTCGAACCTCCAAATTTACCTCCCACGCAGTTTTCTGGCCGAGACACACACGCCCCCATCTCTCTCTCTAAATCAATTTCCTTTTTCTTTTTTTAAATAAAAAAATAAACTAATGGCAGAAGGGGGCTAAGAGAGAGAGAGAACTCAGATATGCTCACATCACTTTCCTCTCAATCTCAGTAGAAGATCAAAATCGGCACATTCTAGAGAGAGAAAATTGCGAAGAGGAGGTGGCCGTGCCGTGCGCCCAATGAATCGACCCTCCTCTTCTCACACTCTGTCGCTCACTCTCAATAAATTAAATAAATTCTTCGCCATTAATCTCTTCCATGTCCATAGAGATTCACAAAACTCACACTCGCGTAATTAATGACGAATAAAACAAATACTAAAATAAAAGATGCTCACGCTCGAGAAAGGAAGTCATGCCCAAGCCCAAGCCAAAGCCAAAGCCAAAGCCAAAGCCAACATCGCCAGTCAAATCTAATTAATGCGCAAGCGATTTCCATATTCTCTAATCATGGAAACAAAATCCGAAAAATATAGGTAAAGAGAGATTAGCAAAACGGCGACGGCAGTTGAGACTTTGAATGCAATCCCGTGACACGTGTCGGGATTCTAAGGGGTCAAGCGTGTGCGAGTAGAGTTCTCACTTCTCAGATTCGTACGTGTGCGAATAGAGTTCTAACGTTGCTATCCCTCAGGTCGGTTGTCAGAACAAAATCTCACATTTTGTACACTTCACATTTTTTATCTATATATAACTCCAAACTGTTTTTCTTTTGGCTACTTCTTGTTTATCAAATTTTAATATATGTGACTTTTTTTCCATTTTTATATACAATAATTTTTTCTTGTAAATTGTGTTTGTAAAGTATGATGGAGAATAATCGAGTTATAAGTTCAGTTGATAAAGTTGAGATATGTCACCATAAATAAATCGAAAGTCAACATTTAGTCTAATAATTCATGAGCAAATTTGTGAATTGACTTGGAAAAATATAGTTTATTATTTCTATATCTAGAAACCATCATACAGTAACATTGTTATATTTTATTAAATGAATATATAGTTTTATGTAAGGTCATATGTTCATCGTTTTCATGTCTATGTATAAATAATGTGCTTTGTAAGGTATTTATTATTCCAAAGTAACCATCAATGAACTGACATATCATCAAGATGATAGAATCATTACAAACTCACCAATAAGTATTGGCCCACTACTGATAGGATTGAGACCCTTTTCTATAGTCAAGTTCAACCAAATTGTGCTATTAGCTAGCTATAAATGGTACAAAGTGGGAGCCTTTTGTGTTATGAGAAATAGAGGAAATTTTAACCAAAAAAACAAAAAGATGTACTACCATTATAGTATATATAAAATAAAGGAGAAATAAAATGGGTTATAAATAAAAGTACTTGTTATAGGCAAGGGTTGGGCCATATATATGTGGGCTTTAACTTAAATATGGGCTTAATTCTTATAGAGCAGGAGCTATCCAAAGAAGGTTTTCAAATGGGATTTAATAGTTTATACTCTCTTGGAAAACTTTGGATTATGATTAATTTTCTTCTTTAGTTCTAAAATATATGAGATATTATATTTCCTTTTTCTAACTATAATTTTCTAAAAATCAAGAAATGAAAGTTACTGGTCAAAACTAAAACATATATTATCAATTTTATTACTTTTACCATGCACTCAGACATATCTTATCAAATATTTTTAAAATACAATCGCCAAATTTTAAATAATCAGATCAGGATATAGAAGAAAAGGGTGCCGGATTAAACGCTCGTAATATTATTGTTATTATATTTTCATTATTATCATTTAATGCCCACTTACATATATATTGGGGGAATAGTGATTTCTTAAATTCCAAATCGAAAAGCTTATGATTAGTTCCCTACAGCTAGGATAGGGGTCCAAGGAGGACAATTTCCGTATGCCTTATCTTTGGCATATTACAACAAAATTGGTGCTGTTGAATCATGTTGCAGTTTTTAAATTAATTCTAAATCTAAATTTTTTGCATGGACCAAGAACCCCCCACAAACTTTATTCACATATTATGCATCAATCTTCTCAATAATTAGGGCTAAAAAAGGGTCCATTTAGTAGGCAATTAATACAAAATTTCATGGTTGCAGCAGCTGTGGGGCATTTGGTTGTGCTCACACTTAGCTGTAGCTGTCTGCAATTTGGGGTCCTTCAATTTTCATATCATCTCAACTATTGCAGTTGGCAACCTATCTCTAATCAACCCTTTTGCACTATAAACACGACCCTCCAAATATCTCCTAAATCATATATGAATCACATTCATATATAAGATGAGATGAGGCTCATCCTCCTGATTTTACTTGAGGTCATTTCCAATTATTATTTTCGAAATATTTGAAAGCAATTGGATGGGATATCATGTTGGGATATTTTATTTGAAAAAATGATGAGGTGCATCGCAAGAGTGCCTAGATGTGACTATCGTACGTAATTGTTATTGTCGATGTTGTGTACGTTTTTGGATTAATATTTACTTTGTCGTGATATCTTTAGTTTTGTGTTATTGTTGTTTTTTGTGTCATGAGATCATACATAGGAATAATTTTGGATAAAATAAATAAACAAATAAGACCAGAAAGTAGAAACCTCGTATAGCAATATCATAGTACTATATTATATACCAATTGGAGAGTAGCTGAGAATTTTGTAGAAATGAATACATGTTCCACTTAAATTCTGCATTATGAGTTCTAGTCCACATGCCAGAAATTGCCGTCTTAAATTATTTCCGTTGAGAATTAAAATATTCATGCATTATTAGTTTATCATACATGGATAACTGCTAGCTATCTGTACAAAAAGAAAAGAAAAAAAAAAAGCTAAAATTCCATTGGATAAGATAGTGTCAAGATTCAGACTCATACATGTACAATATATAAATTAAACTTCAAAAGTTTCAAATGTATGTGCTACTGGTTAAGAATTTGATTGAAATATATGTGCTAAGGGTTTTTTTTTTAGGATTATAAGTGTGATATAAATATAATATCATAACAATTATAGCTCAACACCGTACGCATATGGGACAATTACCCACACAAAAGTGAGAAAAAATATCCGCATAGAGGCGGGATTTGAACCCCAGGACCTAACAAAAGGAGAATCTCTAGATGCCTCAACTTAGCCACTTGAACTAGATTTCCTCAACATGTGCTGAGGGTTTTTTATTCTATATAAAAGACCTACACTTATACAATATAAACTATGAATTTGGGAAAACAATAAAAATAGAAAGAGGCAATATTCTTATGTTTTGTCAATTTATTGTTCTGTTAGGAAATTAATGACTAATAATTGTGCAATAAGTACGCCTACCGTGGTCAATTGTGAATAATAGCTTATTACCGAATGAGATTTCTCAGTTCCGAAATTGTGTCCTACTTCGTGTGCCATAATTAAAACTACGTAATTTTGATAATATTTCAATTAAAACTACGTAGTTAGGATGGGATCCTCTGTCGCGGAAATGATGAATTTAGGGGACTGATATAATTTGGTGTTCGTTGTTCTAAATGAGAATTGTTTTTTTTTTTTATCAGAAAAGAAATGCGATTCATAAGGGGTACAAGGGGTACCCAACCCGTAAACACAATTACATATTACACCATGACTCAAATAGTATCGTCCTCGACCATTTATTATAGGAACAATCTTGATATGTAACTCCTTTCACAACACACCAACTCCAGAACCTACATTTGATCTCCTCCTCTAATCGCCTGAAGTCCCAAGGTATATTCTCAAAAACCACTTGGTTCCTCCATTTCCAGGCAACCCAAACGACACACAGCCAGAGACTACCCAACCTACCTTTTCGTCCGGTGCTTACCGGGAGTAATCCAGAGAATGCGAGAAAATAATCATCCACAGAATCCGGGGCCACCCATCGAGCTCCACCCACCGAACCAGCCTATCCCATAGATCGACGATATTCGGGCATCGAATAAAAGTGTTTCGCAGACTCCTCTGCCACACCGCAACACTTACATTTTATGTCCTCTGTTGACAAACTTATCTTGTTTCTAAGTAAATCACATGAGGGCAGCCGATTCCAGATAAGCCGCCATGCCATGGTTTGGGCTTTGGTTGGCGTAAGCATTTTCCAGATCCGGCCGAAGAAGCCCCTTTTACCTCGAGCCACCTCATAATCGGCAGACAAAATGGCGATCCGTTCATAGGCCGTTTTAACAGAGAAGGTACCAGAATTATCCCCCTTCCACTCCCATGAATCCACTTCTCCATCCTTCGGCTTAAAATTTTGTAGGAAGACTACCATCTCCTCAACTAACTCCTTCTCCCTATCAAACAAATTCTCCATCTGTCAGCTTAAAAATTCAGATTCTCATTGTATTGACAAAGATTTGGAACTAAATTAATCAGCAATCCTCCAAATGAATTTGTTGTTAGTTGTGAATGGAAAGAATTGCGTGAAGAAGGAAAGAGGGAGAAGAAGCCAAGCCGCCGAGCCGTTTGAGCCATAGTGTTTTCAATATATTAGTGTCCCACAATCAAAACTACGTAGTTTAATTTGATTGTGGGACACGGAGTGGGACACAATTTCGGGATAGAGGATCACATCCGGCTTATCTATATATCTATACATATATAAAAGGAAAACCGTTCCCAAAAGAGTAACTCATATTTTTCCCGCCTAAATTCACTTTCTATTTTAAGAAATAAATATAAATAATTATTATTATGTTGAATATATTGTATATTAAATTGTATACAACTATCATGTATGTATACTAAAATTATTTTGTAAAATATAATAAATTCATTATCAATTTTTTTGCCATAATAAATAATATAAAATAATATATATCATTGTCATTAGTACTCAATCACTCTCTCTTCAAATGACACAACTTTCTTATTGTGTTGTCTCACTTTAAATGGCACATTCCATAAATGGGTTGATTTAAATCTCAACTATTGTCAATTGTGTGGACATGTGGGGCCAATATACTTTATATGCTTTATGGAGTGTTTCTTAATCCTTGTGCAAAAAGTGTTGTGCCATTTATAAGGAGACGGAGAGAGTAATATTTTTTTTCTACAAAAATTACAATAAATAAATTGTTATTATTTTTGACAAAAATACTCATTATTTTATTTAAAAGATGTCATTATTTAATGCTAAAATAACAAAATAACTGATTATATGTAATAATATTTGCTAATATTATTTTAAAATAAATAACCAATTACATACAATCATATTTGTTAATAACGGTTCCGGCTGGCCGTTAATAGTAAATTTTGTTTTTCTGTTATTTTATTTTTATGTTTCTGGAAATAAAATATATAAATGATATTATAATTAATCGCCAACATTTCATTTAGTAATTAATAGTGTAGTAAAACATATTATAAATCACGGTAAGTTCAATTACAAACATAATTAAAGCCATGTAATTTAGTTGAAATTCAATCTAAAAGGTCAACTGTTGAAACAAATTATTTGCAGGGCTTAAAAGCCGCGATTTAATTGTCATAACTATTAACTAATACGTTTAAGATGAATGCATTAAAGTCTAAATTCTTTTGTTTTTTTCCTTTTTTTGCATTGGTATATATAGTCTGTTTCAGATTTCAGTTTAATTTATAAATAAATTTGTTTGTATAATCTACAATAATAAATATGGTATATATAATTAAATATCGTGTTTCAGTTAGAAATTTCGATTAACTTTAAATCATTAATGGATTGCAGAAAATCTGCCCAATTACCAAAAAATTGTGGAGCATATTTTTAAAGAATGCTTTATAAATTTGAATTTAAATCATTGTCTAATATATATTCCTCCTCTATATATACCTTTGCCATTTTGAAGTAGGATTCTCCATTAGTCTTCCTTTGCAGTGCTTCGATTCTGCTTTTTTATTCTTATTATTATTACTTATTGCATTTGATATTACAAAAATACATTATTCTTTTAACGTATATGATTGTGGCTCACATTTTTTTTTTCTTACTGTGGCTCACATATTTTCTATTGCCACCGCTCGAGATAAAATATTTTTTTAGTTTCATTAATTTGCTCAAAGTTGATGAGGTCCAATCATACCAGCATTGATCGATGCTGCAATATGGGTATATTGTTGTAAGAATTTATGTTTTTCCCTATATTTTAAAAGTAAAGATAAAAATATTCCCGTGCATCGCACGGGCACAAATACTAGTATATATTAAAAGGGACTCATTACCCACAATGTTTTCCCTCCCAAATCGACATGCTATATTTAGTAAGTTTTATGTTATTTATGGTAAGTTATTTATATTTATTTCTCATCATTTTTTATTTCTTTCAGTTTCTTCTTTTTCTTTTCATTTATTTTCATAAAATCATACTATATGATTTTCTATTAATTAAAAGAATAATAAAATTTCATTATATTTTTAAAAACATAACAATTAAAACATAATCTATGTAATATATAATAATAAATACATGTTGCTCGAAATAATAATTAAAATTTCATTATTGCCAACACATTCTTTTTTGTATTTCAAATGCATGCCAAAATGGTAATGATTTACTATAATTGTTATTAATTAGATATTAATAGCATTACGTTTCCTTTAGGAAATAATCAATTAATCGGACAATTATTTTAAGGACAAATTGAAGTTGTGTTATGTTATGTTAATTAAGGGGGCGGCTGGTATGCGGGAATGAAATTAGACAGGAATGGGATGCACTTCGGAATGGAATAACAATATGAATAGAATGGAATGAAAAAGGTGATTCCTATGGCTGGTATGTACAGGGA
>JAYJMF010193774.1:0-15470 GCA_036873715.1 Salvia sclarea
GACCAAAACATGTAGGTCTTCAAAGACAAATTCTAAGGCATATCAGGAGGTTTTGGGATCATTAAAACATTATAACATTTTACATATATTTTCCCAACATATATATTTACAAATGTTTAGACTAATTAATGTTGCTAAAGAATATAAAATTTGAATATTATCTTCGTTTAAAAAAATTATATACTATTGTCCTAATTAAATTAAATGAATATTATATTTACAAGAAAAAATATTCATTAAAACAATAATTGAGAACAACTATTTTCAATTAGATAAGTAACTTAGCAAGTTTATGAAGTAAATAAATAATTTTCATACAACTTAATAACAACTATTGTATTATATTAACTAGTTTTATTTTAAAAAAAATATAATTTGTAATTTATTTAAATAAAGTTGGGATAGATTGCATTATGCCTAGAGCAAGGAGGTTGGACACCTTGGAAGATGTCCACACCTTCTCCAAACCATCAAAATCCAGTATCTTGAGCTAAATTTAGCTTTAGCGATATCCTCCACAGGGAACTTCAAACCGAGCATTCATGAAAAATGGAGTCTTCCAATAGGCCTCCAACAACTCGCGATG
The DNA here is from genome assembly GCA_036873715.1 of Salvia sclarea. Classification (NCBI taxonomy): domain Eukaryota; kingdom Viridiplantae; phylum Streptophyta; class Magnoliopsida; order Lamiales; family Lamiaceae; genus Salvia; species Salvia sclarea. The sequence goes on from JAYJMF010193774.1 coordinate 587, forward strand.
CATAATTCAAAGAAACTCTTGCCCGGACGGCGTGGAGACAAAACGGGTCGAGAACCGCCGCAAACGAGGCCTCGCTTGCCACCAACCTATTTTTTTATTTTTACTCTTTTTCTTGTATTCTCTCTCCACTAGCTTTTATCTTTTATTCATTTTACGCTCTAGCTTTCAGTTTTCTCTCTTCTTGTTCAAGACGTTCAAGTTCAATTTAAGTTCAAGTATTTCAAGCTTTCAACTGTGGATCTCCTTTACAGTTTTATTCTACCTTTCTTCTATGTCTTTCATAATTATTATTGCTTTTATTTTATTTAATATGTCTGGCTAGTTTTCTTAGTTGATTCTAGGGTTTGTATAAATTGTTCTTCATTACCAATTAATATTAATTTACCTTCCAGCTTGTGGTTTGTGGTTCATGTTTTTCATCCCCATAATTTAATATCTGATCAATATTAATGCTTGCTAGTTGACATTCTACCATCGTAACTGAGATAGTGTGCCAATCAAACTGTGGATTTACAATATAAGTGTCTATCATCGTAACTAAGTTAGGAAACTTATAGGGAGCGATTCTGAGGTGCTATTGGGAGTTAATAGATTAGTCTTTAATACATATGGGTGATAGGTTGGATGTCAATCAACAGCTGTAGATTACCGTAACTGGAATAGATAGCCATAATAGTGATCTCTCACCAAGGTTGGATTAAAGTGGTCATTAAGTTAGGAAGTCAAATTCACATCATTAGGAGCAGTGTAATACGTCTCTAGGATCAGCCTTTTATTCATATTAAGTTTCATCCATTTTATTCTCGCTTTTATTTATTTTCCTTTGGATTAAATTCTAAAGATCTGGTTACTAAAAACAATCTTTTGGTTTCCTGTATAATAGTAGGATAATTGTGTCTAGGCAGTGTGTTTTCACATTACAATCCCTGAGGATACGATATAAATACTTGTTGTTTTACTACCATTAATTTGAAGCCTTCATTTGTACCTCGCGAATGGCCAAGTCAGCAGAACAATGCTTCACACGCTCGATCTAAGCAAGGAGTTGAGAACGATCTTGTTGCAGCTTCGTCTCAGCAGCACTAAGCTCCACTTCACACCGCTTTAAAACAACTTGTTCGTCACGGATCTGCACAATCTCTACAGCCAAAGACTCTCGTTGTGCCCAAACACCAGATAGCTCTATCTCCAGCTCCGACTTACTCTGCGCGGCTACCATCACTTGCTGGTCCTTCTCAGCCAGCTCGGCCTTTAGACGATCCCTCTCAGCTTCCAGCTCCAACACTCGTTGAGACGTTTCCGTGAACCGCAAGCCCATATACATCAGCAAACGACATAAACAACAAGAACAAACAAGGCGAGGAAAGCAAAACAACCAAAACCAAAAAAGCACATACCTTGACTGAACTATTCATTGACAGCCCTAAGACACGGCCGAATCTGCAAATCACTTTCGTAAAATTAATTCTAACAGAGCCAAGGTCTAGTTCAAATGGCAAAATTGAGTCACCTAAAGACACATTTCTGAGTGGTTTTATATATGTACCACTGTAATTTAGCTCGACCCACCCATAAACATATCTACCTTATTTTTTGGGTTTGTGTTTATGCATGTGTTTGTATTTATCATCTATTAATATAATAGGACCAATTGTATTAAGTTGGCTTTATCAATTTTTCCGTTGAAACGAAGGAAAGATATTGTATGATGCAGCAGCTACAAGGGCTGGCAGTTAAAACAATGATTGAACATTTATCAGAGAGTTAAAAAATACTATACCAATTCGAGTACAACAAGAGAAAAGAAAGTTGAAATGTAATATTAGCACTAGGAATTGTAATTGCACAAGATCTCTAAACATAACCAAAGTTCTTTCACACTAATTAGCAACTCTTTCTATTCTTGACAAACTGTACGATTAAATCGATTAGTATGTCAAATATACAAGTGAAACCTGTGCAACCTAATCACACAATTTACCAAGTCTAAGGTAGATACTGATTTTACAAGAATATTTTGGTGCGTTATTCTATTGGCATGAAACTATCATCTTCCAGCAAAGCTTCAAAATCAATTAAATCTTCATCAAAATCAACTTCCGGATTGTTCAACATCCTTTCTTGTGCAGCCTGGACCACAACAAAGACGATCAATATATCATTTCGCATCATAAATATGCATTTCTATTAAGATAGATATTTGCCAATTGCGGCATTGGAAGATTTCACTGGAGCTACAAAAGAGAAAACACAGCCAGTTGCCTTTATGTGGAAATCAAGATCCATGAATAAGTGAACGTAGATTTCCTTCATCTTGTCATCCCTACTCGAATTTCATCACTGAACCCAGGTAATCTAGTGAGCTAACCGACCCAACCAATCCAACCAAAGAAGATGAAGTCTGGATTCTGCTTTCAGTATAAGATTAGTATTTATGTTATATATTTATATTTTGTTTTTTGAGGATATGGAAAAGATTATTAATATAATGCTAACTGTCCTAGAACGGCTGCAGAGTAATGGATATACTTAATATACATAAATTTAAATGATATACCAGACATCTACCATGTATTTTCTCAATTTTGGAACAGAGTATCAACTAGTTCCACTCCATCTCAACTCTAAATTCAAGATTCCAGAATAATGCAATGAATTTAGTTAAGATGAATAATATAAGCACTTGCTTAATACGGTAAGTACGTTTACCTTTTTTTCCTGCATTTCCGAGACAACATTAAGCAACCTGCGATACTGATCCCTGGCTTCTGGGTACTGAACCATTGATTTCACCCTTGCAAGGGCCTTGTGTAGTCTCTCCTCTGTCTGTTTCCGACCCGCTTTTAAGAAATCATAGTCATCTTCTTTCGTTTCTGTTTCAATCATGCTACTGCTAGCAGCAGTTGCTTCAGACCTGAATCCACTCAATCCTCTTCCTTTCCTTCGCCACCGTAAAATGACCTTATCTAAGATTCCAACCGACCAAATTATCTTTTTATAGTTCTTTCTCACCTGGTGTCCTCTGACATGAGCCTTTCATAAGAAAGACAAAAGTTAGAATTTCAACATTCAATAATTAGAGAGGAAAAAAGTAATCTCAAATACAATGGAAGAATAGAATGCAATGATCAAACGACTTTAACAATTTACAATCCTACCTGAATTTTAATTATCTGCTGCCTGATTAGCAGAAAGTCTTTTCTGCCTTTCCAACTGCGGAATTTATTTTGTATCCGAACTGCAGCAGAATGAACTGGTTCATCATGTTGTCCTGCCTTCTTGTTCTTCCGAGCTAAAAGCGAAAGGGCACGCTCATCTGATATTCCAAATTCACTATCGCCATACTCCTTCAACTGTTTTCTTTGAAATGACTGTACTCTGAAGACTTGATGAATACGAGCTGCAGCTTGAGTTGCATTACGTACAGCAGCCAAAGAGTCCTTCATTGAGAGCCCATGGGGAAAATCACCAGCACCAACTGGAGTTGCAATCCTCTCTGAAATTGTTTCCACCACTTTTTCTCTACTATCACTCTGCCTCGATTCTTTCAAGTCGAGTGATGATAGGTGGGAGCTCAATGAAGATTCGGCGAGATATCCAGCAATACCTTTGTGTCCATTGCTAGCTGCAAGGTCTGCAGGAGTTTCTCCTGAAGGATGTATTGGAGTTGGGTCTGTCAATGCTCCAGGTGACGCACCAATAGAGATGAGGAAGGCCACTGTATGCTCTCTATGATTGCAAGTAGTGAGAGCAATAGATAAATCAGTCAGTAGATATAAATTGGCTAGCAAATCGAAGATCCTTATATATGAGTCAACTGTCACACAGTCTTTAGAAAAGTTATTTATCCAACACCAAAAAGAACTGCACTAAAAAACTGTGTATCTAAGGAAATATGTATGTCCTCCATAGAAGAATTAAAATGTTGAATAGGCAGCAAAAAGAATATTGAAAATAAAACACGAGAAGTCACCTGCCATAATATGCTGCCCAGTGAAGTGCAGTCCACCCATTCACGTCACGAAAATTGACACTGACTCCAGCAGCTATTGTGGGCAGTATAGCCCAGTCATAACCTAAAGCAGCCGCGAAATGCAGTACACCTAGGCCTTCTGCATCTAGGACATTAGGGCCTTTCCCACCTTCAGCAATCTTTTGGATCAGCCAATTATGCAACTTCTCCTTTAAAAGCTTTTCTAGCAGCTGATCCTTTACATTATCAGATGAGAGTTCATCCTTCTTAGTAAAGCTCAACATTTGTTCCCACTCAGTGTCGTCTTTCAGCAAGGCCCTGATTTTACTAAATAACTGAGAGGTTTCATGATCAATGCTCTGGAGCGAGATTTGCGGAGTGTCTGATCCAAGAGACAACAGCTTTCCGAATCTCATGTAAAGGCGAGTTTCATCAGAGTCCACATCTTCAACAGAACGAGCCCGAAATTCAAAGTCTCGCACTTCACTGCATGCTAACCTATTACAGCATGTAATATAGAAGGGGACTCTTCCAGGCTCATGTAATGGTGTAAGGCATCGAAGAACACCATCTCCTACAACCTCTGCGGGAACTTCAAGTTCACCAAACATGCAAGCCCACTTGTAGTTCCACACCTCTCTATTCCTCAGGAATCTCCCCGTAACAAGAACCTATCATGACATAGAAAAATATTGTTTTCCTCCGTATAAGTGATCAGCTTCGTATTCTAGAACAATTATAAGTAGAGAGTACTGAAAGTAAACTTTGATATACCTTAATTTCTGACCCAGAATACGCCCAAGTTGGTGAGAAGTCAATAATGCTAAAGAGCTGGTCTTGAGAAAGAGAAGGGCCGAGAACATAGTTGTCTGATGGCACTTGAGTGGAGATACCAGAATCATCTCCATCTCCATCTCCACCACCGACAGTCTCCCAGTCAACCCCAGAACCAGGCTGCATAGTTGACTCAGTGACATCATCAAGTTCTTTACTAATCCAACGGTCAAAGCTGTCTAGCTTTTTCAGACCTTCTCGCATAACACCATCTAATAAAGGCTGTCTTCGGGATGTATAATTGGCTTTGTCCCCTGCATTCAAGTTTCCTCCAGGTTCTGTTTTAAGAGAACTTCCACCAGAATTCAAAGCTTGTTGAAGATCATTTTCCAGATGCTGTCTATGTTGCTCAGTAAGGTATGTATTATGGAGCGCCATTGAGTCAGACAGTTCCAGTTCATTAGCATCATTCAGTTTGGCAGCAAGATCATACAACAGAGGCTGTCTCGGAGGTGGTTGATTGGGGTTCTGCCCTATATTTGGGTTACCATCTGGCTTCTGGTCGATGGACCAATCTGACATGTGCAATGGTCCACGATCTGTTACCTGTTAGAATCTCGGAATCAGAAAGCTATGATGGATATTTTATTCAAAAAGTCATTCTGTGAGCAGACCACACATTACAATGTAAATCATAAGAGATCACAAATCCCAGCTGCAACAATTCATTTCGAAACCGCAGAATAGCATGATAACTATAACTAATGATGAATGCTTTAAATGCCAGCACAAAAGTAAAGGAAATGTTAGTTGTTTAGGTAAAGCAGAGACTACATTTAGCATGTCTATCAAATAGATTTGCAGAACTAGTATTCCCTACATTTATAGTCACATGCGAATTTACCAGGTAAGTAAGTATAGCTCCACCATAAACAAACTTTTACAGCTAGAACAAGAACTTAAGTTCTAGAATCGAAATTATTTTATTGCTTTAGTTTAAAGATAGAAAGAAAGCAAGAGGCCAAAAAATTGAAAAAGTTCGACTAGATAGCTCAAGTTAATGATGTAGCTATAAAAAAGTTATCAATAGCTCCTGAAAAGGTTCCCCAAGTCTTAATTTAAATAAGTAAGAAACTTTGTATCGACTTTCAATCAATTAAAAGCCTATAAGAAATTAATGTAGTCAACAGAAGGTCCCACACTACTGAGGCTGAAGCTGCTTTAGCGTTTGAATACATTTTAGTTTAAAAAGAAAATCCACCTCTCTCCATGAATGTAGGCAAATTCACTCACTTCCTCATCGAACACCTAATTTCACCACATCGGACAAGAGGAAGAAGGAAGAATTACAAAGTCCCCTCTTCACTGTCAAACGTAGCTCAGTCATGCTCTAATTTTGTGTTTTTATGCTACCACTGATTGATGTAAAAGCTGAAAGTAAAGCATGCAGTAGAATTGTTTCAAACATAGAGTACCTGCCACTCTCCCAGGCTATCAGAATGGTTCCTCAACTCCTGCTTCTTCCTGAATGGACCAGTGAAAACGTGATCGAGGAGTTCATTATCTTGTCCAGGCATCATGCTCATTGTATTTGATTGGGTAGAAGGAAGTGATAGTTGAAAATCTACAGATTGATAACTAGCACTACTGCTTTCAGCTACATTTCCCCAAGATGGAAATCCAATGTCTTGCTGAAAATCATACGTCAAACCATTATCCATGGTAGTTCTGGTTTCTTCTCCTTGTGTGATGGGTTGAAAACCCATACCAGGAATAGCTGATGAGTGTCCCTGGTAGTTGCCTATCGATAGCAGCAAAATGTTACTAAATCCGAAAGCACAGATAAGAACATTGATCTAAAATATATGACTCCCACACCCAATGCAATAGAGCTGAATGAGTTGGTAGTCAAATAGACCTGTACTATTTCCCATCATTAACTTTTTATTATATTGGGAAAATTTCAAGATTAAAAATCACATAAAACATAACCTGAAAATTTATGACATGCAAGAACTTAAAACCAACTACCCATGACTGCTTAAAACACCCAAGTGAATTTACTAAATCAATAACACGGGCATCTGATTTACTACCTGATACAGGAATTGGGTGGTAAGGAAGAGGACCAGCATCCGTGGTTGGTTCTGTAGGAGATCGCAAATCATGAATAGTTTGAAATCCAGGACTTGCTTGGTGTCTGTATGCTGCAATAAAAAACATCCTATCATTATTTGAAGAACACAGTATTTATAGTAGCTTAAAATTTTATAAAACAAAATATAATTAACATACATGTACTTCAACAATCTCAATAAAGAATAATAATATAATAAATAAAATATTCAGCAGTAACACCTGATTCAGCATCTTCAAGATCAGACGCCAGAGTACTGTTAAGGCTCGTCGTATCAGTGACTGGTGATGCTCTTTGATAATCATATGATTGAAATCTAGAAGCTGCTGAACTGTCCGCTTCGGAGTTAGATACATCTTCACTTTGCCGACTAGCTGGGACACTATCAGCTTCCCTCATGCGACTGTAGTTTGTCCTGTTCCCCTGTGAGGAAACAAATGTAAGAGATTTCTGAAAAAACAGTAACATGTGAATACTCATTGTAGACAAAGAAGTACATCTAGGATAATTGTGTCTGGTTCATTTACAAAACATAGTTGCATTTGGATTTATAAGAACTGTCTGTTCTGAAATTACCTATAAATTAAGACTTACAAGTTAAGACCTGTCATCATTTAAGCCAAAAGTCTTAAATTTAACTTGAGATATCTGGGGAAATTCAGAATGCATAAGGAATTATCATTACCTTTACCTCCCGGTAGTGGACAAGAACTATGTGAGACAGTTCCCTGAAGCAGAAATCAGCCAGAAGTAAAAAAAATGGGGAAAAGAACAAAGAAACTCAAGATAAAAATAAAACTACAGTGAACAAGAAGCTTAATTGAACCCAACAAAAATATCAGTACAAATATTTCATAGATTTCTAAACATTTTATATGTCAAACTTAGTAATTTGCCAAAGGTCCATCAAATTACAAATTTTTCACCAAATGTAAGAATAGAAAACTATAAAAACAAAGGAGCCTAATACTTCATAAAAACTGCAGTTGGTAATCTGAAGTCTCGATCTCCACAGAATTATTAAAATACATTAATTTGACTATCTACATAATGGAGATCAGCATCCTCATTATAAGCTTATAAGATTTTTTTTCTACTACTGTTTTTGGTTTGAACAAGAAGTATATAGGAATATTTGTAAGGCTTACTCTTCAAGCATCCAGTAGCTACGTCTTTGGAAATTTTCGTTGTCTTCCCCATGAGCATAATAGCAATGAAGTACATCAACACTTCCAGCCTGAAAAGATTTAGACATCTAGATATGTCATTTTGGTTGGGTAATTACATCTTTCAAGGACAATGACATCCTAGTAAGAATCTAGTAATTACTGATTAAAATTGTTTTAAATGCCAAAGTTTAGGACCTCGTAAAATTTCAAGGGAGATCACCTAGACCTGTAACAGCCAACTGAAAGAACATAAAACTTCAGATATACCTTGAGCCTTTCATGAGCCTCCTTCACTGTTTTCCCATCCTTCTTCTTCCTCCAGTTATGACCATCTTTCCGAAAATACCTTAGCACCTTCCGGTCAAAAAGAAAGAGAGAACCATCTAGGAAAAGACAGTAGATCCAAATAAATATATCAAACTAGATGAATTAATTGAAAATAGCGAGGCATCAAATTCCACCTCCCTATCTCTACCATAAACATATTAGGTAGAATAATTAATAACTTATCCAAAGGCTGTCCCACAAAAGAGACTGGGATTATACAAAGTCATACTTGGGGGTCTATTGGGAGGCTCTGGAGCAATACGAAATTTCTTATAATTCTGAAGAATTTCACAAATCTCAGCAGGCCGCAGCCAGCGATGTTGTGCTTCCAGAAGTATCTGCTCAATATCTGCAAAATAATAGCAACTCACTCCCTGGGTCCAACAATCTAAGTGATCTCCTTTGAAATGATAATAGTAGACAGCAAAAGTAAAGATACTTCACTTCTGCATTCCATAAGAAATGCAAGCAACATATTTAACTATTTTACCAGCACCAGTTCATCTCATGATAGTACAATTACGCAAACATAAGGAGTAACAGATAGAATTAATTGTCTGGCCATTTGATTCATGCAACCTTTTCATATAGATCAATAGCAAAAAACTTGTGTACATCCGGATGTAGGTGCATCCACCTCAACTAGGATTCACCAATCCCTAACTAGGGTTTATTAGTCGCTAGTTAGGATTTAATTATTACTCAGAATTAGAGTTCAATAGGGTAGATGGACCGTGCATCCGGATGCACTGGAGTGCGCCTTTAAGTGGTCCATTAGTAAGATACACATATGAGTCCACACCCTTCCTCCCCCTCCCCAAGATGTCAATCATACAATGCACACCCTAAGTTCTCAATCGGAACTAAAAGTTGCTGCCATTCCAATCATGTTAGGGTCTTTGCATCAAACCAAAAGGTGTTTCTTTTATTAAATTTAGGAGGGAAATAAATAAAGTTAGTACTTAGGAAGAAGCATTCACAACCGAAGCTCAAGCCAACTCTCCTTTTTTACTATGACTTTAATCCAAGTTGGTATCAATTTAATAAAGGTTGGTAATAGACCACTCCCAGATAGTGTCTTAGAATCTTTTATGCAAGGTGGCAGCAAAATCCTGTAATCTATTGGTAGTAGATCAATAATCTAGTCTAGCAGACATGGCGTTGATTAAATCAAATCATGAAAAGTTAGTGTTTCCAAATTATCTTATTCTTGATTATTTTTCTCATCTTCCGGAATTGTTTGGTATTTGTAAGCATATGTATCAAACAATTCTTATGAAATGGAACTAATAAGATTGACAAAAAAATCTATGTACAGATATTTAAAGATATTCTAGTAAGAAACTAAATGAACAGATTGAACAGAAAAGCAACTAATTAAGCATTCCAACTACATAAACATTAGAAGTGTGGCTCTAAGCATATATTTGGGCATCATATCAACAGACAACCATCAACTAACATAAATCACAATAACTAGAAAAATTCTTGTTCAATTTGGGTCCAGAAACTAAATTGTTCAGAGCTAATTGGATATCAGACTCATACACAGACGCTAGAAGTTAAAAGTTCATGAAAACAACATATTGCCAACCCCCATAACAATCACTTTGCATCATCTATATTGGTGAACTCAATGTCGTATCAAATACATTAAAGGGCTTATCTTCATGCCCAGTAGCATACACAACCCGTAATGAATGCCAAAAAACAATTAATTAGTACATTCCCCTAATCTCCAACTTCAAACTAACTTCGCCAAAAACCCAAATTCCCAATAAGGCAGTCACTAAGCATCACATCACCGCAAAAATCCAAAGTAAATCACAACTAGGAGCGGTTTCTCAGCAGTAAGTATTTCTATAATTAGAAGATGAAAACTAACATAAAAAGGGGTAACAATGTTACTAATAAACAAGATAAAGAAATACGTCACCTAATTGAGCATTGAGCGCGTAGCGCCGACTCTCGGCCATGACACCACCTAACAGAAGCTAATTTCAAACCTTCTCCAAACCCTAACTACGCGTCTCCAGATCGAAACTAGCCACAAAACAGTTCCCCAATTCGTAGCAAAATTTTCAGTGATTCACTCAGCTCTCAACAAATTCATCAAAAATCAATTGAAAACTCCCAGGAATAAAGGTGGAGGAGATTGAAATCGAGGAAGCAAAAAAGAAAAGTTAAAAGGTAGGGAAAATAGTTAAAACAGAGTTAAAAATACAGAGGAAAAGGGGGTGTGTGTGAGGAAGCAGCGAAGAAAGTAAGAGTTGAAAGGAGCCGCCGAAATGGAATACAGTTAAAACAATTTCAAGACAGCGACGCACACGGTAGAGTGATGGGTATTTTGGTCTTTTCACGTTTTGGATTTTCAGATTTTTTTTGTTAATGATTATACACTACTCGCCTATTTTTATATCCATAAAGTACTACTAGTACTAGGCTTTGTGAGTTATGATGAGTGTTATTTTAAATGTAAATTTTGCAATATTGAAGTATTATTCTTTCATGATTCTTCTTTTTTATTTGAGAGAAATCTGTTAGTATTAATATTGCTACTTACCGCGTGAACTAATGATGTTTAGCGACTGCTGATTGTCTAATGCTAAAGTGGCAAAGTTACACTAGGAAATAATTATATTCTCTGATTTAAATGATAATCGATAGAATTAATGGTGGGTGATATCCTACTTGTTTAGTAATGACATATTCAATTCGCTCTTATAAAGATATATATACAAACTTTAATGTGAGGGAACATAGTATTACGTACATTTAGTAAATACGAATTAAAGTTACATGACTTATATATCTATACTAATATTAAAAGAGCTTTAGTGACAAAATATATGAATTATCTAATATATTCCTATTATGTATTTAATTTTAAGGGTAATTATGTAAATTATAAAATTACCAATTTATATAAGAATTACTTATTCATATTATAAGAATATAATTACATTAAGGCAACTATTAAAATAACCATTTTAAGATGGTAAAAATAAAAATTTGCCAGTAAATATAAAAAGATCAAACATAGTCTCTCGTTTCACGAGTTTGTACATGCGAATTCGTGAAATGATGAATTTTAGACACATTTCACGAATTTGCATGTGTGAATTCGTGAAATGAAGTGTAAAACTACCATTTCACGAATTTGCACAAGCGAATTCTTGAAATTGTGCATTTTACACACCATTTCACAAATTTATATGTGCAACTCGAGAATCGAAGTATAAAAACACTATTTCACGAAAATCAATTCGTGAAATGAAAGGTTATTTTTTATCTTTTTATATTAACAGGACAATTTTTATCTTTACTATCTTAAAATGGTTATTTTTATACATTTCCTCTAATTATTACATATTTATCTATAAATTTGCAAATTTATTTATATAAGAATTATAATCTATTCATCTATAAATATATAAACTTAACCAACTTCAATCATACAGGATCCTACTTACAGGATCAATTGATGGAGATCATTCGTAACAATCAAATTAAGCTGAAATTTTAACTAATTAATTAGCCATTGTAAAAATTTAATATGATTACATACTTAACTCTAATAATTCATTAGTATAACTGTTACAACGCACACACTCTCTCCTAGTATTTGTAAAAACTCTCAAAGCCACCGACTTTTAACTGGTCCATCTTCCAAAAAAAAATGCATCTGCAAAAAACCAAAACCACCAAAGTAGATAAAATGTTGGGTGAAAATAAGAACAAAGTAATGAGTCACGACCAGGTTAATGGTATATCCATACTTTTATCATTTGATGATTGACTTTTTTTCAATCCTAAAACTCAATCAGCTATCAGAAATTGTTGGAGACTTATTCAAACTAATGTATTAGTCTAAGATTGCACAAAATCTAGAAATATACTGTATTAGACAAAAAACTATTCTTTCACCACTAGATGGGCTATTTTTTAACCACATTTAATTCTTCTCCAACTCTTCACAATTATTATACGGCAAAAAACAATAATGAATTAAAGTAGAATTTGGAAAAATGAAATAACATTAGAGATGCAAAGTATTAAGGGCTTATTTGACTACAATGAATTTGATTTAGAAAATAATTTTATTCACTATTTTAAGATGTCATATTTGGTTTGATTTTATGTAACAGAAAATGTTTTTTTTTAAAGAAAGAAACTTCATTAAACATCAAACGTCATCGATCCAACACACTGTCCCGAAGCCAACCCGGAAATTATCCATCCAACATAAAGGTTGCTCACTCGCAGAATGAGCTAAACTATGTGTTGCTCTATTGGCAGTCTTATACATGTGGGAGACACCTACGAGCATATTTTGCCGAATTACACTCAAAATATCATGAACATCCTTCGGTATCAACTCTCCTTCCTCCTCCGAATCCGCCATTAAACGAGCCGCAATAATTGAGTCGGTGAAAATTTCAATCGGTGCAATATTATATTCCACACATACCAGTATACCATGCACAAATGTTTTAACATCCTTAATGCCAGGGGAAAAAATAACTTTCATAACTTCTGATTATCAAGTCTCTTGTAACTTGACAATTATATAAGGATCAATCTTATGCTATATATACTTGAAAACAATTGTAAATAACATATTTAAGGATAGTTAATATGTTTTTTTTCTAATCATCATAAGTGGTACATATATAAATATCATAACAGATTGATTATAGTTCAACACCGAATGCATGCGAGACCACTGTACCGCACAAAGATGGGATTACAACCCGCATCCATACGGGACAACTATCCAACAAATGTGGAAAAATACCCACACAGAGGCAGGGATTTGAACCTAGGATCTGACAAAGGATAGAGTCACTGAGTGTTTCAGCCTAGCCGCTTGAGCTAGGCCTCCTCATCTAAGGACGTAAATATGTGTTAATTGCGAATCATATCATACCAAACCATATTACTATAATGCAATTTTTATATTGTTCAATTTTAATAATAAAAACAATTTAATTCAATTTACTAAAATCATCAAAGCGTATAGTAGAATTTAATTTGATTTTAGTGCTAATATCAAACCAAACCACGATTACTACTGTGAGTTTGTGACTACTAAGACATTCCATAGTTCCATTGCACTTCCTACAAATTTGACTTCATCATTTACCATTTTCCTGTGAAAAAACTCGATGTTATACAGTAGGTCAATTATAATATCAAATCAAATTTTAATAGTATTATATTTTCGATAAAGAATTTAGCGAAACATAAATATCATTTTTATTTCGTGTTACATTACAAATATCCTTAAATGTAAAATTGCATAACTAATTTTTTTCAATTAAACATCAACAGAGTTTATGGTGAAACATGTTGGCATGCCACTAAATCTTAGCATGTGTTTCAGAAGAGATATAAATCGACATTGTTTGGAAATTACATTTTTTTTTTTTTCATAACAAATTGATGTTATTTTGAAGAAAGCCCTCAAAGTCCTGTTAAATTGTCTTCGTGAAATTCTTGTTGACTACTTCCAAACATTAGGTGTACAAAACCAATAAACTATACATCCATAATAAAATGAAACACAGACGTGACTAAGAAATAAAGAAAACAATAAAAAAAGAAAAGACGCGACCAGTAAAACTAAAGATTTGGAGTTATGTTTACCGTGTGGGTCCAAGATTTTATGTCATTCTTTTATATTGAAATCATTTGTACCACAAATCATATGCATAATATCACTAGTGTTGATAATTATTTTGACTTAATTATTATTTTGAGAATACTATTCTTTTCAGGGGCTTACATGTTTACATATAAAATATGGTGTAGCAGTTGGTCACGAGTCGCAATTGGAAATGTTGGCACACTTTTACGAGAGGGAATCTTTTGAAAATCAAACAACCAATTGACTCAATATTGACTCTTCTCAACAGCATTGGGTAGTTGTTAGAATCAACTTTATTCATTTTGGTAATTATTTATAGGTACTTTTAATCTCTTTCAGATATATGATTGAATTATTTTCCATCACCGCAATCCTGACATGGAGGGGACATTATAAATAAATATAATTGACGAATATCAATGCAAATATAGTTGGAAAGAGCGTTGTTTCCTTGCCTACGGTGCCCCTAATTCGTTAATTGAGTGTCCAATGTGGAACTCAATCAAGGATTTGAGAACTCACATCTTTTCTATTAAAGAATTTGGAGTTAAGGCCTCCACCTCAACTCTCAATTTACTCCCCAACAGTCACATCAGTTTTCCTTATTTAAAATTTTCTTTAATTTAATTTCTTTTATTGCATTATAAATCAATATTCACTTTTCCTTTTTTAGTTCTACCAAAACCCACACATAATTTCCAGTCCGTCTTATTTAATCTTATATATCATCACCCTATTCTCGCAAATTACAAAAATTAAGTAATAAAACCTACACAGATAATTATTTTAATCACTTTACAATCCATTATTAATTATAGTCTTTTTATCTATCCCACATCGAATTAGTTATGAGA
>JAYJMF010194105.1:0-15463 GCA_036873715.1 Salvia sclarea
ATATAAAGTTTATTAAAAAAAAAGTCCAATGCAATAACATGATTGTTTGAGTAATTAAAGCTATTATTAAATTTAACTTTGTGGAATTTATAAGTCATTAAATGTATATTCTCTGATTTAAAATACCTCTTTTAATTAATAACCTATTAATTTGTTTATTAATTATTTTATGTCTAAAATAATAAAATTTCAGGTCGATACTCGATAGTACTAGTATTAATTTTCTGAGAGCTAATTAATGGCGTACATGTAAATATCCATGGTTTTTTTCGAGAATATATAAATCCATGGTTGTTGCCGTGTGTATGCGTTGATTATCTGATTCCGTCGTCTCTCTATCAACGACCATACTCCAGTAAGGGATTTTAGCTCATTTCAGCTGCCCGCGGTGGCAATTCTTCTGCCTAGTTCAACCTGTGGTGAGAATTCTCCTTTTATGTGAAATTTTTACATTTTTTTTCTGCGTTATTTGCAAACTTCGGTAATTCAAGAATTGAACACCGGAATTCTTTTGGGGTGTGTTGTATGACTTGAAATGGAACCAATTCGATTTATGTATCGAAATTTTGTGGATATGGTTTGGCGAGTAAATGGGCGTTGAAGTTTAGGTCGAATTTTTCTTAAATCGGTGCCTTTCTTTGCCCTTTGTGGTTTACTGTTTGAATTCAACTGCAATCAGCGGTCTGGGTTTCTTTTGTATTCGAGAAAATAATTAATTTGGTGTTGATATTATGTGATTTGGAATTTGGGTTTGGGCAGCTGAATTGGTTGAAAGTTTTGAAATTTATTCTTAATTATACATGGTTTTATTTGGACGATTTTCGAGTTCCCATTCCGTTGCTTTTTTGGCTATTCTGTTGGTATTGGACAAGACGGTGCCTCTAATATTTTAGAGTGACAATGGATAGCAGGAAAAACTAGGTTATTGTTTGCTCATTGCTGTTATTCCTGTTAAAAAATCCTTTCTTTTTCACTGGATACAAAAATGTGTTTGTTATTGAGGTTCCAAAGGAGTATCTTTTTAAGCTCCGTATATTTACCAAACATATTTCATTTGAACTCTGTTTAATAGAATGATACTAATGAGGTAATGACGCGTGTACAAGGAAACGTCATCTGGTAACGGCAGCTAGTTAATTTACATGAATTTTGTTACCAAACATCTGATCACATTCCCTCTTTAACATTCCCCAAATCCACTGCAAGAACTAATTTGGAGTATGGGTTCCTCAAAGGAGGGATTAGAAGTTGCTAATTAATTTGAAATTTCATTTGAACAGCAGCTTATTTGTACGAGTTTTGAAAACGTCAACTTTCTGCTGGAGAATCTTTCTTCTTTGCTGGAGTTGGCACTGTTCGTTTCACTGTTAGTTCTTTTAACAATGTCTCATTCTAAGTTAATGGTTTTGTTACTTCAGATATCCCATTTATTTGCATGGGTTAACAATCATATCATATCCCTGTGCATTCATTTGCTAGTTCAGCATTGACGTTAATGCTTCGTTGTTCAAGTTAAAGTCCTTCAGAATCTGTGCATAATAAATAGTACAAAATAAGTTCTGTTGTTATCTGTAATATTTGGTTCTTTTGTATATCCTAAAAACACAACTGTTGATTTGTATCTGTCAATCTTATGGTCTTATCAATTAACTCTCTGAAGTTTTTCATGCCAAACTTCCGACTTATGTTATTTTCTATAATTGGTACACAAATGTGTGGATTTGACAAATGCTAAAAGACAGCTAGGTGTCTTGTGCAATGCAGGCAATGAGTATTTGATGGAAAACAATCATCATCTAATAACGCTAGTATCTCTATCTTTCTCCCCTCTCATTTTTATCACTTTTGTGAGCACAGGATAGCTCTGTCATGTGCTTTTGAATCATAAGGGATAAAAATGGTGGCTACCAGAGGCAAGAAAAAAAGTGCAAGCTCTGACGTGACGCTTGAGGAGAACAAAGCTGCTGAAAATGGTCTAGACAAGGCACATTCCGATTCACTGACAGTTGATGTGGTAGAGCCTAATGAGGATGCTCAATTGGAAGATAAAGACAACACAGCGAATGAGAATTCCGAAGAAATACCTGAAAAAAAAGTGGAGGGTGCTCTATTGGAAGATAAAGACAACACAGCGAATGAGAATTCCGAAGATATACCTGAAACAAAAGTGACTGAAGTAGTCAATGAAGATCCAAGTATGTCAGTGACAGAAGCAAATGGTGATAATAAGGCAGAGCCGGGGGAAAATACTTTTGAAGATGATGAAATAGATGATCAAGAAGAAGTTCTGTGGGATGATGAGAAAGAAGCTTCAGAGCATGATGGTGAAGACAGAGTTCTTGACGAGTATGAGCTTAGTGAGGAAGAGGCTACAGATGACGATGATGAGGGTGATGATGTGGCAACAGAAGAAGATGAAGTTAGTGAGGAAGAAGCAACAAAAGAAGGAAACGGCAAAGAAAATAATCAAGAAAAAGAAGAAAATGCAGAACAAGATAGAAGGGGGGCCAAGGTAAAAGAAGATGGAAGGGAAGCTAATAACCATGAACCGAAAGCGAGTTTGAAGAACGCCAAGAAGTCAAATGGAAGGAACAGAAAGAAAAAGGCACAAGCAGGCAGGTTGATGAAAGTAGATTCTGAAGATACACCGGAGTCATCAGGCAAGAAAAGGGTGAAGAAGAGAGTGCAGAGCATGGGAATGATTTTTATGTGCAGTTCAGAGACGAAGAAAGACTGCTATCAGTATAAGGTTCTTGGTCTGCCAGAAACCAAGAAAGATATCGTTGAAAAGATTTATACTGGTATGCGACTTTTTCTATATGACTTCGATCTGAAATTGATGTATGGAATCTACAAAGCTGCAGCCCCTGGAGGTTACAATATCGAACCCAAGGCCTTCAAATCACAGTTTCCATCTCAGGTTTGTCTGCGGCCTTAATTATCTCTTATGACGTGTGAGATGCTGTAACATGTTTACTTTACCATTTGGCGGTTGTTACCTAATTTCTTTATAGAAGTCTCATACAGTTAGGCAGGCTGGTAATATGTAGAAGTGCCAATCTTCAAGAATGTAAATCTGTTAAACCTAAACTAATGTGAAGATTTATGGACCGTGAGGTTTCTATTCTTTATCAGAGATGAGTTTATAATAGAAGAAATTAGTCTAATATACCATCTTCCCTACCTTGATAAGGCATTCACTTAGTACAAATCATAAATTTAATATGTTTTTGTTTAATTGAGAGTGACAAGTACCTTTGCTATCCAGATTCATGTAATGCTTTAGCAGACCATTAACCTGTTTGTATCTTTTTTGGAGATGAAATTATGAGTTTATAGTGGCAGTAAGCAATGTACCTTCTTCCCAGCTTAGTTTTGGCCCTTTTTAGCACTACCGGGGCTTCTTTTCATGACGTGGTAACGAACTTCTTCTTATTGTTGTTGTGACTGTAACTGAGACATATGTTCTCCTTTTTGAAGACCAAAGGGGTTGCATCATTTGTATCCATTAATTATTGAATCACATAGCAGCAGGACAAGAAACAAATTAAATGAATCGACTTTTCTATTCAAATAATTACTTATGGGTTATGGCCTTACCCAAAGGAAGCTTTTCATTTTTATTATAGTAAAGATAGGGTCTTAGGAGCCTCCTTGCTTCATATAAAATTCATGCCAATATTTTTTAGAGTTTACAAGATCATTTTTTTTTCTTTTCCATTGATGGTTAGTTAACATAGCAAATGAATGAGGATTATTTACGGGTTTGTGCTAAAAACTTTTCTTTTTTACCTATCATTATGTTTTGAATAAGCTCTCGTTGAATGTGATGTTCTTTTTGTAAGGAGAGTAAAATGGAATATCTATTTTGGACATACGTGTTAAATATTGATTTTGACCAGAGTGTAATTACTATTAGGTTCGATTCAAAGTCATGGAGAATTGCTTGCCGTTACCTGAGGAGAAGTTCAAGAAGGTTATCGAGGATAATTACTTTACTAAAACCAAGTTTGATTGCCAATTGAATTCAGAGCAGGTATCTTAATGTCATTGTTGTAGTTATGCCTTTAGGGAACAATATATGTCATTAGATTTTCAAGTTGTTCTTATGATTTGTCTTTTTCCTAATGCAATGAACTTGGTCGCACATCTCAGGTGAAGAAATTATGTAGACTGTTTGCTGCTTCAAGCAAAGGGCAACCCAAAAAGTTGTCTACAAGTGTTAAAGCAGAAAAGCGCCCCATACACCGAGACAGAGGTAGAAGGCAAAGAAAAGGGGATAAGAAACGTCTTCCAGTGAGAGATGGGGCTAAGAAACGTCTTCCACCGAGAGATGAGGTCAGATACCCCGAGCGACCTCGTAAGCGTCAAAGGAAGGTTATGAGCCCGGCAGCAGCACCACGTCCACGTTTGCTACCACCTCCAACTTCCACCATTCCCTCATCATATGCTTATGACAGAGCTCTAGACGTGGATCCTTATAGGCGAGATCCATATTTGGAGCGTGATAGCCCTTACAGAGATAGACGTGATCGGGCCCTAATTCCCATTGATCCCTACAGAGGCATGCGAGCTCCACCCGTAGAACGCAGTGATCGCTACAGTGATCGCTATAG
Source organism: Salvia sclarea (assembly GCA_036873715.1). Classification (NCBI taxonomy): domain Eukaryota; kingdom Viridiplantae; phylum Streptophyta; class Magnoliopsida; order Lamiales; family Lamiaceae; genus Salvia; species Salvia sclarea. Next base: position 4,617 of record JAYJMF010194105.1, read on the forward strand.
AGATGGGCGGGACCCTCCTTTAGAGCGTCATTATGCTTACAGCACCGGCCGAGATTCCCATATAGAACGCCGTGATCCTTATATAGATGACGTAGACTCTTACTCGAGGAGGCGTGCACCTTATAGAGATGTAAGGGCGTCATATTTAGAGCCTCGTGATCCATACAGAGATGGACTTGATCCATACGTAGAGTCACGTGAGTCTTATAGAGATGGGCGAGAGCCATACGTAGACAGACGTGATTCTCTTAGAGATAGGCGTGCTCTGTATTTGGAGCGCCATGTTCCATATGGAGATGGTGCACATTCTGACCTCTACAGCAGTTACAGGAGACCTCCGTTATCAGATAGCCGTGATGCTTACAGAGAAGACCGAGGAGTTGAGTTTCGCGACTCTTATAGGCGTGACGAGTTGTTGGATCGTAGTGACCGCCACGGCGTTGCGAGTCGTGATGCTTATGTTTCAAGCAGGGAGCGACCCTTACATGCCGACACTCTTTACCCTACAGCATATCCGTCACGGGCAGGTCTCTATCGTCTTTAGGTTTTCAAACCGATTCTTGATAATAAAATTCTCAGTGAAGGTATGAAAATTGTGACGCTAGACTATTTCGACTGTTCAATGATTTAATTATTAGATTTTTGCTGTACTAGTTGCAATATGTTTGTCAGGTAATTCCCAAACTAGTCCGAATTGACATTTTTTGATGGTTTTTCTTGTTCCATCAAATCGAGCTATTTGGCGAAGATAAATATTGTGACTCAACCAAGATGTTGGACTCATTTGTGGATAGCTTGGGCTTATAATATGTATCAACTTGATGTTGATGTAAATGATGTTACTTGGGTTGAAATTTTTACTGATGACATGTTTCTCATAAGATCTTAGTTATACATTTTCGATGCAATGACCATCATTACCTTTTTTTTTTTTTATAGAAGTACCTAGATTTTTTACATAAAATGTTTATATTTAAAACAAATAACGAACGAAGAGGAAGAAAGAGTTAGAAACTGCCGAAAATAAAAATATTGACGGGCATCATAGATTAATACACGTCTCATGAATTCATGATCAGCTTGATTAGGAAGATGAAGGATCACATCTCATTGCAAAATCAATTTTTATTCAGAGATTTGGCTTTGAAATCTTGATTCAAATGGGATTACCGACACCGACAGTTGGACAACAAACATTTTTGGGACCAACTAAAAAGTTAACTTTTTTGCATAATTTTTGTGGTAAGCAATTAAGTAACAAAAACAACTTTAGGTGGGAAAATTTCATGCAAATATTGTGAGAGACTACTCTGCTAACAATGAGTTATCACTTGAAGATTTGAGGGGGGAAAAAGAAGGGGGTTAATTGTTAGAGAAGATTGAGGGATCGAGACATGCAATCTCTATTAGGAATCGGAGAGAAATAAGCGGCAAAATTGGCGGAGCAAGATAGAGGAACGTTTTATGTCAAGAGGGAGTTAAGCCCTTTCGAGTTATATGCATACTAATACTACTATTGCTTTACCGAATACACTTGATTCCTTTTTTGAAGATAAAAGTACCAATTTCTTGAAGTTTGCTATTGAAGTAGAAATCGACCCGTTTGTTTCTAAATAGGGGATGTCGTTTTTACTTTCACGCACCTATATATTGTTTTACAATAGTTGGGGCGATCCTTTACCCCTAACTGGTTGGTAGGGGGAAACTCACGTTTTTTTTTTTTTTTTTAATTGTGTCGACCGGAGAATTTGACTATATATGTATGATATCTTATTTGTTTCAAATGATTTATGTTTCTAACCGACGCCACATTCGATTCATTTGGCAAACAATTTGCACGAGAGAGATTCATGTGATCGCTATCAAGAAAAGGAAATGGGCGCGCCAATAGTGATTGATTGAATGAATCCAACATGATCATCTTAGAAGTAGAAAAGAAGTATCTATAGATACATTCATTTATTTTCTCGTGGGACAAGTCCATATCAAGTTAGTTAAAAAGAGATTGCAGCAGTTGATTTCTAGTATCTTCTAAAGCAGTCATAGGCATGCTCCATGTTCGAATCAAAAGGGAAAATAACACAAAAGAAAAGGGAGAGAGAGTGTGGGTTCTCACAATTGCTTAGATGCATAATTTTTCCAATTAATATAATAAGTAGATGGTTATAATGAAATGTGAGCATTTAAAGAAGAGTAATGCATATCTTACAATTAATCTGTGGAAACTAGAAAGTGGAGAGTTCCTTGAAATATGTGTGATGCAATTTGGTTGATGGGGAAAATTAAGAAAAATATTGCTAGGTAGCAAAAAAGTGGAAAACTCGATTAGTTTTAGGGATTGCTTAAAGTGGAAGACCAGATCTGGCAACGATGCCAAAGTTGTGTTAAAAGAGGGGTGCATGCGAAACTAGTGAAAACAAAATGGTCCCCTTTTTCAAATATTTCACCCCTAATAAGTGGCATAATTATTATTTGCTTCTCCACTCCATCAAATTATTGGTTTTCCCTAAACAAAAGAAATCATATGTTTATTAATTTGGTTTCTTAAACATTGCTCCTGTCCCGTGGAGGACATGCTACAAAATTAGAGGTTGAAGGGTGTTCTTTTTTTTGCACTCTTTGAAAGGAAAAAGAATATTTGAAGGTATTTAGCTGAATTCGTAAAAGGCATGAAAGCAACTTTATATAATTATTCGACAAATATGAGTAGATTTCCACTCTTGAAAATTTCGAAGGTATTCAGCCGTATATCACTCTTGATATTTGAGCATACAATTTTCTTTTTCTTTCTTTGACACAAGAAAGATTTAGTTCGAAGTGGGCTTTCCAAAACTATAATTATACCTTGCAAGAAGAATTAGCAAAACTATTATGCCACAAAATGTCAAGCTAGTATACATTAAAAGAAAAATTAAATTATTATCTATGTCTATGCCCTCACATCTTTAATTGATTCCATCTCAACAAGAACTATCTTTACTTATACATTAATGACTCGATTAGTTTATATATCTGCATTGGGTTTAAATATCAAGAGAGTGCGACACACGTTCCTTTGAATTATATTCGATGGGAACAATAAAAAATTGCCAAGAAAATATACTAGTAATATTTGGAGTACTAGATTTTAACTACCTTAAATGATTATTTCAATAAATGTCTGGACTTTTAATAATTTGGTGTAATATTTAAAGCATGTACGCCTCTCCTTAAAAAAAGAATTAAGTTGAAAAATGATTTGGAGTATGTGTCGGGCCCTTAACTTTAATTCTGGGGATGTGGCAGAGGCTATTTTATATTTATCCAGAAACAGAAGTTTGAATTAATGTGACAACTAATATGTCAGTCAAAATGTATTAGCATTAAGAGGACTATGTCCCTATCTATTTTTATTTTAAAGCGAGACACTTTTGTTCAAAGGTCTCCTCATTCATACACATTTCCAAATAAATACACACACTATACTAGCTATTAAAATCGGTGAGATTATCGCCAAATGTTATGTTTACTGATTGATTTTTTTCTGATTTACTATGATTTAGTGATTTACATAATATCTTTATCAAAATACAAGATTCCCGAACTTGCGATACCTAGCTCCAACGGTCAAGTTAACGTTTGTGTAGAATTTTCACACCTACTACTGTGATAGTATTAATTAATTTATGATTTGACACATTAGTTTGTATTGAATGCAGTGAATATGGCTAATATTGAGTTTTTGGGCTTATTAGCCCGCCAACATATATGAATAATTACACTTGCATATTCAAACATTCTTATTCCACTAGGCCAAATCATTGTTTATATATAATAATTTGTATTCTATGCGGTTTTTTTCTCGTTACTAAATTACTCTGTTATAAATCGGTTTGTCTCTTTCAACATATTGTTTTCATAGCGAAAAAATAATTCAGTTCTCTATACTATATATACACAAAAATTAGCACTTAAAATAAGTAAAAACAATAGAAAATCAGTTTATCCCGAACCTTGGTGGGGCTATCAAATAATTACAAGCTGCTAAAAAATGTGACGGTGCATGTGAAGAAACGCTTACTTATATTTATAATTATTTTGAGTTCCGCTTTCTTTCAAAAATTAGAAAAAGTAGCGAGTAATAATATTTTCTGAGAAAAGTTACTAAATATTGGTATTTTTTTTTATTACTGAATGAATTTATCATCTATTACGTTCCATGCAATATATAGACTGACAATATTATCAATCTCTATATTTCAAATACACAACTTAGTTAATCTACAATACACAACTTAGTTAGGGTTGCCGAATGGTGCGAGTCTAGTTAATCGAAATCAAAAGGATCATTTTTTTAGAGTCGATACCGAACCAGTATTATATATAATTTTGGTTATTGAGAACCGACCAATTCCTTCGGATTCAATTCAAGTTAACTGAAATTTTTCAATGGAGAGGGGGATGGGTGAAGGGAAATGGCACGATGAAGCAAGGATGGGAGATGGGGTTACGTTAGAATTTGTAAGTTAGACTTACAATACAAATTTTAAAATTAAATATAAAAGTATTACTTAATTAATTAAATATGCAATCGATTAATCACAATTTGGGACCGACTTTTCGAGAAATTATAGAAGATTTTGGTCCGAGAAGCAAACCAGTTCCCAAATAAACAGTATTCGGTAATACTGTTCTACTTCGGTACCAAGTTTCCCAAAGAACTATACCCCATTAGACAACCCTAAACCTAGTAAACCTTTTTTTTTTCTAATGGAGAAGTATGAATTAGAATAACATATATCCTTTAGTTTTTAACATATATGCACTTATTCAAGGCTACTAGCAAGGCAAATGCATATATCAATAAGGATATGAATCGATAACTCCAAAATAACATGATTTTTGTGCTTATAGAAGATAACATCTAAGGGTCCTTTTCTCACAATATATATGGAACAAAACAAATATAGTGCGGTGTAGTTTAATGGCGATTGGTTCGTCACGTTATAGATGGATCATGATATGTACTAGTAGGTATTTTTGCAACACTAGGTTGGACATATTCACCTCTACATAACGCTAATAATTAATATTATTGGTCAAAAAATGTGAAAGATAAAAAAGAGAAAATTGGAGGACATAAATGTCAGAAATAGAGCATCAAATCAAAAATCTGCAAATGATGTCCAGAAATCACAAGAGTTATAGATAAGAAGTTAAGGCGAAGCACATGAGGAACAAATGTCATTGAAATTGATGTATGCAAATAATACAACTCTTGCTGGCCCCACTCTTCTCAGTATATATATATATTACTGGTTTAATTTGCAAAATTTGCTCTTCAATTCGAATAGAAGCTTGAAAAAAAAAAGAACTGTTTTATGCTGTTTAATTTGATGACGATGAATTTTTATTACTATTTCTATGGCCAATTTATTTATCAATTAAAGTCCAATATATATGATGAATGAAACTTGTATTCAATTTTAAATTTTAACAATGACTTTATCTTATAAGTTTTGGATTTGGCGCGTTGGTTCGAAATTGTAATTCTTTTTCTTTAGGATTCTAAAAAAAAGATTCTTTAGAAGAAGAAAAATAATCATTTTGAAGTCACTATTTAATAGTTCAGTTTACTTTTACTCCTGCGGATATAACAAGTTCTGGCAGTTCATCATGATTCCTTTTTAGAATTATTTTACAGACTCCTTTAGCCTTCCAATTGTTTCAGGATTTAATTGAGAAAAAAATGATAAGCTTCACATGAATTTGATTTCAGTAAGTTGCAGATATATTTTAGAGTAAAGTAATATGTTTGAGAAAAATGAATGAGTATTTAAATCTGTGAACCTAAAAAACTCTGTAAAATCCATCATCTAAACTTTAATAAGTTCATAATGTTTAATTTTTTGTGTTTGGAAAATTAAGTGCGAGCAAATTAAAACACAATACTCCATATAATATGCTAGCAATCTTTCTAATATATACTTAAACGTAGCTCGATATATATACTTCTAATCCTAATGAAACCAAATCCTTTATTCATGAAAAATGTTTATTATCTGAACGTCTTCACTAATGTTTATTTGAATGATGACAAATGCGAAGGTGTTGCAATTATAAATAGTTCATTAACTTGAATATTTATAAGTTGTGGGGGCCATCTGATGAGGAAGTTGAGACAAGCTGATGATCAAAATTAGAAAAAAGAATTTTGAGAAAAGAATTGCTTTGTTAGATCAATTTTGTTGGTAAATTCATTAATAGCTAGCTCCCCATTCCCATGTGCAATATAATATATATGGCTGTTAAAGATAAGCGTAAAATTGGACTAATCGTGATTGAGTCGCATTCCCACTCGGAGACTAATATATCAATTTAACTTATACGTATATAACTATGACTTTAAAAAAATACATGGAATGCGTACTTGTACTATACTGGTATATATAGTGTATCCGTTGTAGTAATTTCGTATAATATTTGACTAACAAATATGATAATATCATTTCAAATATAAAAATATTCACAAATTCAGGAATATGTAGATATTGAGGTGGTGTCATGTGATGATATAATGAAAATTACTTGGATTTACTATATGTATGGTAGTGTAGATGTATTAGTATGAAACTAAAAATGTCAGCAATGGCGGAAACTGTTTTATACCTGAAACTCGTTAGTTCATGCTATTATTAGGGGCAACTTGTCACATGCTGCATAACCTTTTCTGCAAAATAAACTCAAAAATTTGAAGTGCTTAGGTATATCATCATTTATATTGCATTTTTGGGCGTCGCCTATCAATATTCACCCATCTTTTTCTCCTAATAAATGCCAGTGATGGATCAGCACGTTATACGAAAAAAATAATAAGAAAAAAAGTTTGCCTGCTTATTTACTGAAAATAAATACACCCGCATTCGTATAATGTGATTTAAATTATAGTTACTAATATCAAACTATTGGCGCATCATTATAGTTACTTATTTTCTAAAAAAAATGTAACATATATAAAACAATCGAACTTAATTATATTATATAATTGGTTTGATTTGTCATATATAAACAAACTTAATTCCATATCTTTATAATCATTGTTCTACTTGAAAGTTTTGAAGTGAACACCTCATCAATTCTATAAAAAGAAACTTAAGAATATTACGACTTTCCACGCCTAATATTAAGACAAGCAATGAGTTTCACAGTGTCGGTCAAAAACAATATAAACAATATTGAGATGCCAAGGCACAAAATACCAAATTACAAGAGGTAAAAGTAGTCAAATGAGAATACAAGAAAATGACGACAAATATTCAGATAACACAAGCAACAAGGAAGAAGAAATCATATAAGAGATAGATTTCAAAAATACATATACATTATGAATTTGATGTGTGCTAAATCTTAAAATACTTTATTTTTGCCGATAAACCCGTAGCAGCCTCTAATTTCATGCACCTTTCCCAACTTTCAAATATTGGTGAGTTTTAAATTACGATTGTTTAATTTAGAGATCATTATTCTATCAAATAGGTCCTTTTAGTTTTTAATAATCCAAAGTGAAAGATTCCAAATATGCAGTTATATAGCTGCGTCATAGACGTTACCTTTCAATTCATGCAACTAATCAATTAATTAAATTAATTAATTATAATTAAGAGTTTGTCCATGTATTGTTTGTTTAAGGGGATAGATGTCAACGGTCTGTCCTTTCCCGGATTAAATACGGTGGGCTTAAACCATCTTTAATTTTTACTTCTGTTTTTACTTCTCACAAATTATGTATGGCACGTCGAATACTAGTAATTAGTAATTGACTTTATTGGTGACCTAATTTTTGCTTTTTGACCAAGGAACTACATAATTAATTCAATTATAGGTATTTTGCCATTGTCGGCATTCTTGTATTAATAAAGGGACCTATACTATAATTAGGATATTCATAATAATTAATCTGTATGCGGACTTCGCTTCTATAGGTTTGAATCTTCACATTTAATTGTTCGAATTCTTTTTTATATATATAATTCTCCTCTTGAGTTTCAATTTATCGTGCTCCATTAAAATTTTACAATTATTAATTAGATTTAATCATACACCGTTTATATTTATCTTTTCATTTCAATTTGCAATTTCACTTACTAATTATTATTATAGTTGATTGTTTCAACTCCTAAGTTGGCAAAATTATTAGTTAGAGGTAATTATACTATACCTAATTTTTATTTTAATGATAACTGCAATTAACATAACAAATTTGATAGTGGTAGATAAGTAGTTCACCAAAATTCTCGGATAGATTAATTATGTCACTCCAAAAATTTCAACATATAATTATAAAAAAGATTATAATCTACTTTTACAATTACAGTTGTCCAGTTAAAAGCTCAAGAATCCAAAAGAAACCGACGAAAAGTAAAATCCAAATTAAGGCTAAACCAATAGGAAAAAGCATATGATTAGCGGTAATACGAGGCAAAAAATCACGCCCTAATTATGAAGGCAATGTCTTAATAGACTAGTCGTACGACTAGTCCTCTCACCAACAACCCACATGCTGCCATAATTCGAATCTCCTATTGTTACATGCATTCTTCATTCTTATCATTGCTTCTTTAATTTAAAATTTTACACTACCCGTCTACTTTTATAATAGTAAATCTATTGAAATGAAAGAATAAAGAAAATTTATTTGAGGAGAAATGGGATGCACATGGAGGGGTTGACAAATGAAAGATTCATTCTAGATGGAACTGCCAAAAAGGCGTTGTTTCCCTGCTTTTTTCAAATAAAGATTGTCATTCTTTAATAGGAAAATAAACTTTTAAAGAGGACTAGATTTTGTGATAATAATTTATGTTATGAGTGGGAGTTTGCGTGATTTTTCATATTCTTCGTTTTGGAGCATGAGTAGAATTTACGATATAAAAGAATTACCGTATTACTATAAAAATATAGGCGGATTAATTTTGAAGTTGATAACTATGATCCTACAGTTTAAATGTTGTTTTCATTGTAGTGTTTTTAAAGTATACAAAAGATGAGAAAACTTTTGCTACATACCTCATGTAAGCACCTTATATGAGCATCAATTTTATTTAAGTCGTATTAACATAATTTTTTTTGTTTTTTATATTTTTATATCTCTAATAACTAAAAAAATATTATTGACATCATTAATTTTACAAATTACACAAAAATCAAACCTCAATTTGTCATTTTCCCATTTATGTGAATAAAAACTTGATTTGTGGAGAAAAAAGACAGATTGAGGTTTTATTTTTGTGTAATTAATTTATAAAATTAATGATGTCAATAATTTTTCTTAGTTATTAGAGATATAAAAAAATATAAAAAACAAAAAAAATTTATGCTAATATGGCTTAAATAAAATTAATGCTCATATAAGATGCTCATATAAGGTATGTAGCATAACTTTTTTCTACAAAAGATAATGGTTATCTTGATTTCTATCAAGAGAGATACTGAAAATCACTATTTCAATTAGATAATAGAACCTAAAAAAATTACTCAAAAAAAGAGAACCTTAAGTGAATACCCAAATTTGTTCGGAATTCGGATCAACCCAAAATTTTATCATCATATTACAAATTTTATTAATAGAAGAATGATATATATCTTTTTTAGCCACATTTATGTTAGGCCGGCCCTAAGTCGGTCCAAATAATATATAGATAATGCGACTGACAATGATTTATCTTTGAGCTTGCTCCGGATTTGCCTTCGACTCCCCTCGCTCAACTGATGGCTTAGAATAAGAACGACAAACAATTAGTCTAACCGTTAGGCCGGCCTAAATATTTGTGTTATTTTTTTTTTAAGTTACAATTCATAATCATCCCGCATAATTCGAACCCTCATCCCGAATTGCGCCAAGTTGTAATAATGGTATGAATCTTCTGTCGTAGAATTTGGATTTTCATTTTTTAATCATCCCCTCGTTTATTTATTTCGTTATTATCCCTACAAATAAGGGTGGTGGTCAATGTTTTATTAATTGTTTCAGTAGAAAGTATGAACTCTTAGGACATTCACATTATTATTCACATGCAAGCCGGTCTTATATTCTTTTTTATGGATTTGGATCCGTGGGAATAAGGCGCTCAATTTTTTAATAAAAATATTGGTTCTATTTTGACGAACACATTACTTTAATAACATGATGATGATGATATTTGTGATCATTAAAGCAAATACACATAAGACGAAATGCTACTCCTTTTACTCCACAGGGGTGTTATGAGACATTCTATATAAATTTTTATATCTTTTTTACTTTTATAAACTCTAACATAATGCTATTATGATCAATATATCGAGTTAGGATAAATGTACAAATAAAGAATTGAAAATGAAGGGAAAATACCCAAATTAGAATAAGAGCAAATAGCCTATATAAAAATTACTATTAAACATTATTCAAATTTTCATTTTGCACATCAGTTCTAAAATTTGCACGTATATTTTCCAATTTTTAATTTAATATGATTTTACTCACGGTGTTGACTTCTATTCAAAACCATGGTCGACATTAGGGTTGTCAAAATTTGCCGAAAAAACAGTATACCGTATTTATCGTATCGAAAATTATCGGAAAATACCGAATATAAGGTATACCAAATTTCCCGGTAAGGTGTGATGCCATACCGAATTTTTTGGTACGGCAAATGTATCACTTTTCCAAATACCGAGGTATACCGTTGTATACCGTACCGCGGTATATAACGGAAAAATCGGTATATACCGTTGCTTTAGTATATACCGTCGTACCGGTACCGCGGTATATACCATTATTTCAGTAAATACCGGCATATCGGGTATATTAATATTATTAAATATGTACA
>JAYJMF010194326.1:0-15461 GCA_036873715.1 Salvia sclarea
TGTTATGTGTTGATATATATTGATTGTGGTAACTTGTATAATGATGGATAAATGCACCCCACTGAGTCTATAGTACTCACCCCAAATCTATTTATTCATGTTCAGGTGATAACTACTCGGGCGACGGCGACGGCGACAGGGTGAATGATGGTGGTCTAGAAGAAAAGATTTTATAGTCAAAAGATTATTTATGTATTTTATTTTTTTTCCACTGTTATTTTAAATTTGTTTTATGGAGATTTATAAATAAAGCACTGGTGACGTGCCCATTTTATGAGTTATGAAAATTGGAGTGTTACAATATAAAATTGAGATTCTTTTCAATACAGTTTTTATTGCATTAGTGTTATGGATAGAGTGCAAAAAATCATAAAAATATTAAGTTACGAATTGTGCGCATGTATGTGGTAGAAAAAAAGAGAGTATTTTATTTAAGAATTGGATTCATTAATTAGATCATCAATGGAGGTATTTTAGAAGAATTTCAGCACTCCCAACTAATTTTATTTTATTTTATAATTTTATAATTATGTATTTCATGTTAGGATTTCTCCACTCTACAAATTCCAATTAACATAATTTTAGATGAAATTGGATGTTTGCGTGGGAAGTGACGTGAAACTGCTCTTGGTAGTATATAAATTTGTTCATATTTGAGCAAAATTAATCATTACTATTATATACTGATATGTGATTGATTTGATAGCTTATGCTAAATGTTTTGTAGTTGAGGGTTGTATCATCGTTCTTTTCCAGGCTTATTTTCCTCGTTGCCACAGTGTAAATTGAAAATGCTTTTTTGACTCATAATTTTGCTCAATTAAAGTTAAATACAGTCTACATCAGAAAACGTGAATTTCATCATACATTTCAAAAAGCTTTAAATGTAATTATTGTATAGCTAGCCCACTTTACTAGTGAGGCAGTTAATAACATTATTAGCCACTCATAAATCATAATTAATGTCTTTAAATTTGAAATGAGAGTATTTAAACCAAAATATTAATAAAGCCCACAAAAGTATCTGGGTTCAATTGAAGACTAGGGTTTATTTAAAATTATGCAAGTAGAAGTTACTTGTTGGTGAATGGTGAGCATAATATTTCACGACTTAAAATATTGATGGAATCTCCAAATCAATGTTTTCTTCTATGTTCAAATCTACAAAATTGGCTGTAAATAATCATAATCAAATTCATCTGCATCTGCATTATTAATCTTCCAAATACATAGGGTTGTAAACGAACATAGCTACTCGCGAGCTATTCGAGGCTCGGCTCGAGAAAAGCTCATTTAAAGCTCGACTCGATAATAAACGAGCCGAGCTCGAGCTCGATTTCGAGCTCGATAATTTTATCGAGTCGAGCTGGAGCATGGCACGCTCGGCTCGTTGAGCTCGCGAACATGTTCGAGTTCGTTAGTTCACGAGCCTGTTTGCCGAGCATGTTCGCGAGCCTTCAATCGAGCCGTCAATCGAGTATTATTCATATGGTGTTGTTGATATTGATAGATTGAATTTTCCTAAAACAAAAAACATATACGAACTAGAGCTCGAGCTCGAAATTCATTACTATAGGTTAAACGAGCCGAACTCGAGCCCAAGCTCGACAACATCGACAATCGAGCAATACACGAGCCGAGCTCGATTCGAGCTCGAACACAATAATTTTGTGGCGAGCCGAGCTCGATCAATAGGTTAAAAGCTCGAGTCGAGCTCGAGCACCCTTAATATATAAACGAGCCAAGCTCGAGCAGGCAGTATTCGGCTCGGCTCGGCTCGGCTCGTTTACAGAGAAATACAATTTAAATATTATGATGTGAACGATAACTATATAAAGTGGGCTAATCTATATTGGGCCTTGTAAAACGTTTGTTAGTTCTGGTATTCTGGGGGGCTTTATTTACGTTACCAACTCTTCATAATGTGATTCTTTTAACTTTTCTTTTTCAAAAATATTGTTTATGATTTTTTTATTAGTAAAAAATTTACATAATTGATTATTTTTTTTCGCAATTTAGTATTCTAATAATCTCAAGTCGATTATAAAAACTAAAAGAAAATGGAAATTAAGGACATTAATCAAAAGGTCAGTTTAGTAATAATCACAAACAATCGCGCAATATTTTCATAAATGGACATTTATGAACTGTAACTCTGTAAGCCCATTTAAATTTGATTACTGGGCCAATTTAATAAGCTGTATTCTCGTAACAATTTGTTCCACTTTAACTCTTTAAAAAATATAAGCCCATTCCATTTTAATTCTCTAAAAAGGAAAAACAGCCCTCTTTGTAGTTGATTAATTAATTATTGAGGTATGAGAGATTGATTTATCGGCTCATAAAGAATGATCAATTATCTTATTAATTTTCTGCATTGGATAAAACTTAAAAGTGAGTGCTAATTGAATTTTGGGTCGAATAGTCTCAACTTATATAGTCTTTTATGTAAGATGGAAACTAGTCTGGGATGGCAATGAGTCGGATTTTCGAGGGTACCCGCACCCAATCAAATCTTATTGGGTCGGGTTTGGGTAAGTGTGGAATGAGTTTGGGTCGGGTATGAATTTGGAAACAAATACCCTTGACGGGTTTGGTAGCTAAGGGTACCCGCTACCCGAACCCATTTATATATAATATAGATTTTATATATATCTTCACTTTTTATATACATAATAATACATTATATATATTGCATTTGCTCCCCTTAATGTAACATCAAGTCTCAATTCATCCCTTAACTTATACTTTTTCTAATATGATAATTAATTTATCTAAAACTCTAAACAATCTTAATTCTTTTTATAAAGATACGTTGCAGATAACTATTCTCTACTTACTGGGTCCGATTTGTTATTGAGTCAGTTTGAATTCTTCTTTTTTCTTTCGAATCAAAAGCTTTTGGTAAAATTTACATATATTTTTTGGTTTCTTGTTTGTTATTTTGAATTTGTTTATGCTCACAAATTATAGGTAATGTACGTAAATTCGTCTTGTTATTATTACCGTGTTTATTTTATAGTGTATAATTTTCATTAACTGATCATTCTGTATATATATCATGATAGTTCATATTTAATTATTTTATAAATTTAAATGGGTTTGAGTGGATAATTAGCGGGTATTACCCAATAGGTTCGGGTCGGGTATGGGTCGGGTTTGGGTTTGAAAATATTAGACTGATTTGAATTTGGAAAATGCTTAATCGATGAGTATCCGACCCATTGTCATTCCTATTCACATGTCCACATATTTTAATTGAGAATTAATTAGAAGATAAATAAAAATTTCAAAACAAAATTCAATAGTTCAGTTAAATTCTAACAAAAATTAATTTATACAACATATGTCAAAAACATCTCCCCGCCTATCTCTAAAAGTAGTACCAACCACTTACGTCAAAATTTAAATAACCAAATTCATCACATTTATTTAATTTTGGGCGATCCCTATAATCCTATTGCCATCCCACTATCCTACCACTTGACTATACTACTAGTTTCTTATTTAGTCAAAACCAAAAACCACCTACAGCGTCAGAAATTAAAGTATGAACAAATACTGTTCATAAATATCAAATTTCAATGGTGGGTTGTTTGGCTAAAATTAGTTTTGAGAGTTTATAAGTTAGCATATAAATTCTTTCATGACTTTATAATTTGTCAAAGATAATTGGGAACTTAAAAAGAGAAAATCATAATTAGAGAGAGAAAATTGGAGCGAGCAAACTGAAAATATACATATCGAAAATACCAAAATCATAAAAAGACTATTTTAGTAGATTAATTATTACTTATAATATTATGAAAGAGAAGCTGGGTTAAGTTAACCAATTTATTTTTTAATGAGCTTATAAACTATTAGAGCTCATTTTCACAATGTACAAATTATTTAAGAATTTATTCTCTGCTAAACACTCTAAATTACGTCAAAATTTAAATAACCAAATTCGTCGCATTTATTTAATTTTGAGCGGCCCCTATAATCCTATTACCATCCCACTATACTAGTTTCTTAGTCAAAACCAAAATTCATCTACAGGGACAAAATTAAAGTATGAATTAATAATGCTCATAAATATTAAATTTCACTCAATTGGAAATAAATTTTTTGGGCCACCCCTCTTAGATTAGGCTAATGTCCTCACAAAAATATTGCTCGCCGAAACATAAACTTTTTGAGTACTTATATATATCCAGTTGATAATAAGTAAAGCAATTTTAAAGTCTCCCTTTCTCTCCACTTTATTTAATATTCAATTCGACAGTGATTTAATTATTTATCTAAATTGGGTTTAAATTAAGAAAAATTAAAAGAGAAATAACCAAGTTACACACACACACACACACTAACAGTATTATAATTATATCATTAAAGAAATGAGTATTAGTGAATTTGCGCCGTACTGCATGAGTATTATATATATCTAAGCTACAATTTACCCAAAAAAGAGGCGCTGCAAAGTTGTTATTATTAATATTATGACAGATTTTATTACAATCCAAAGTAATAATATCTTATTTGAAAAATCACACCTAATTGAATAATTTCATCAACTTCCTTTGACCAAATTAATCAAAACTATATCCATCTAAGAAAAATAATACTACTATTAAGCTCGAATGCAGTTAATGCAAACTTAATTTGTTGTTGATATTTAATCTAGTATATTGGGATGCGCTTATAGCCTTATAGCTTTTGAATTCACTTTTTCTTTTCTTTTTTATTTATTTAAATGGAACAATACCTAACTCAACATCAGGAATTCGAGGGACACTCCCCTGCAGCCGGCCACAATGTTGTGGCCGGGTCGGATTCGGGTCAACTGGGCGGGTTTGACCGGTCAATTTTTTTTTTAATTTTTTTATTAATTTATTTTAATTTTAATTTTTTTAATTTTTTTTAAGTATCATTTTTTTTACATCAGAGTACCATCTAGGGACGCGACAACAAATAATAGGGGGCGACAACAAATAATAGGGGGCGGCAAACAACAAACGGCTCCGCCTTCGGCTCCGAAAACTAATATATAGATAATGAAACAGGCAACAATTATGATTTTACGGCTCGCTCCGGGTTCGCCTTTGACTACCCCTCGCTCGACTCATGGCTTAGAATAGGGGGCGGCAAAACTAATAATAGGGGGCGGCAAACAATTGGTACTTTAACTAACGAGAGTTGGTACTTTGTTACATAATAGTTGGTACTTTAACTTATATGAGTTGTTACTTAGGGTATGTGAATTGGTACATTGCTACAAAACAAGTGTGGTACTCTCACTTATACGAGTTAGTACTTTGTTCCTGAATAGTTGGTACTTTAACTTATATGAGTTTGTACTCTGTATTTTGTAACGTGAGGTTTATTTGAATATATGTGAATTTCCTACTAAAAAATAAGATTAGTCGTGCTAGTGAGAATTATACTTTATTTATTGTAAGTTGGTACGTCATATGCAAAACATATACCTTGTTATCAAGATAATATAACTGTTTACAGAAACTTAGTCAAAGGCATTGCCAATTCATTACAAAAATTCAATTCATAGCAAATTATATACCAGTTAATGACAATCATTCATAACAACTTGATCAAAAAATAATACCATCAATTTTTTACACAACCAGAAACTGTCCAACTATGGAGACAAAATTCATTCCAATTCAAACTTAATTCACTGCCCCAACACCACGTAACTTCCTTCTTGTGTCAACCTTAATGAAATAGAAAAAATAAGTTAAATCACAATTATAAATGTTGAGAAAAAATAAGTTAAATCACAATTATATGGTATATTCCTACAAATAAAAGAAACAAAAGACATGCAACAATCATTTTTATATAAAGTACCAATCGTCACTAAATAAAGTACCAATAAGTAATACATAAAGTACCAAATAATCAACACTCATACAATACTAATCATAAAGACATATAATAACAATAATAAATGCATATATACAGAGAATACATATAGTACCAATAGAGAATATATACAGAGAATATATAGTATCAATAGAGAATATATACGGAGAATACATATAGTACCAATAAAGAATACATATATTACGAATACAACACAGAATACAACACACATTTAGTACCAATATAAAAACAAGTATCACTAAGACATTAAAATCGAACAAAACACAATAAATAGCCTGCAATCCGATAACACTATCTTCTACGACCTAGCAGTCCTTCTCTGACACACCCTTTTTCTGTGGAAACATACAGTTTATGCAGGAACACAAAATTAAGGATTTGGATTAGTGCACTGCATATCATAGCTAATTACCTTGGTCGTTGTCACGTAGATCATTGGATCGGGCTTCTTTTCCTTCACATCGTCACCTACGGAAGCAACAACATGAGAAAGAAATCATATCCAAGTTATATCCGAATCTCTTGGTAGACAATTTATCGCCCCAATAGAATCAGAATGCTTAAAATAATTAGTATGCCTTCAATTTGAAGAATTCATAATGCTTCAATAAATTTGGCAAATTTTGAGATTCAACATTGCTCTACGCCTCTAGCAATCAAAATGTTCCAGATAAGTAGAGTTTTTTTTAATAAGAAAACCAACTTTTGTTCATCAAAGGCACAAGGCATGGCCGGCAGGAACATCATCAAACAGAGCAGATAAACAAGATAGAATCCCCTTGCACTACCCACCCTATAACACAGCCGACTAGATCAACACACAACATCAAATGATAGAAAGAAAGAGCATATCACAGACACGTTCCCCACATCCGGATAAGTAAAGTTACATGTATGTGTAGGAAGTGAGAATCCTAGACAGTAAGGCATGACTGCTAAATTTCTAGGTACGAAACGTGTAATTTTTTAGAAACATAAGGGACCTCTTTTAGTTATTCGAGAGTACCTGCGAGGAAGCAATCGAGGTTTTGGAAGCGCTCCTACAATAACACGAGCTATTACGCTACTTCTCAATTTCAGGAGATGGATTAGACTAGGGAAATATTCATATAACTAGTTTACATATATGTCATCAACACTAAAATTCGAACATGCATCAACATTAAAATCGAACATGCATCAACACAAAATTTCGCACAACTCCCCTAGAAAGTATAAACATAAAACTCACTAGCGATTTGTCGGCGGCAATTTTGACGCTACAGTTCCCCGATGGATAATCGGTGGAATAATCCAGGAAACCGCAAAAAATAGGTAGAATCAAAGGATAATCGATGCATAATCGATGAATAATCGGAAGAAACGAGATGAAATCGAAGAAACTGATAGAGAAAGAAGCAGCGGCTTTAGAAATTTCCATTTAGGGTAGAAAGTGGTAAAAGGGGTAAAAAAGTTTATTATATATGTCGGGTCAACGGATAGGATACGGGTCAGGTAAAATTGAGCGCGGGTTTGGGCGCTGGAGTTGGGCCGAGCGAAGGAAGCGTGGGCAGAGCGAGAGTTGGGCTTACCGCTGGGTTGGGCTGGAAGCGCAATTTGGGCCGGCCTAACATTAGGCCAGTCTAACGTAAATATTTGTCAAACCTAAAATAATCTTGTTTCGATTCAAAATAATATAGTCGTCTAATAAACTCATTGGTTGAGGATAAATATGTACGTTTAAGATCGGATACTTGCTAGCTTAACATGCGTACTCATATTTAAGCTAGAGACTTTTAAATTTTCAATTAGTTTCAATTTTCAATATAAAAACTGAGGTGGATGATTGGTTCCTTCGCAAGAATTGTCTATTTCCGGTAACGTTATATGTTGTCACTCTTCAATTTGCAGAATTTTTATAGATACATGATTCGACTGCCTTCTTTTATACAGTATTATTGAATATGAACATGTACTCAAAATGCACATCGATCCCTTATACTCTCCTCTTTTAGTTGTCTCATTCATAGGGCTGTAAACGAGCCGAGCAATTCGCGAGCTATTCGAGGCTCGGCTCGGATAAAGCTCGTTCGGAGCTCGGCTCGTTCATAAACGAGCCGAATTCGAGCCTATTTTCAAGCTCAAACTTTTTATCGAGCCGAACTCGAGCCTTGTAATATTCGGCTCGGTAGGCGCGCGAGCATGTTCGAATTCGTTTGTTCGCGAACATGCTCGCAAGCTTGATTGACGAACCTGTTCGCAAACTACTAATCGAACTTGTAATCGAGCCCATAATCGAGCTATGTGTCGAGCACTTGCCGAACACGATCTCCTACTTGGTATCGAACTTGAACTCGAACGAAATAGCCGAACATTATCGAGCTTTTGTCGAACATTTGCCGATCACTAGACGAGCTCGAGCCCCTATTTGGTATCGAACTTGGGCTCGAGCTCGATTAGAAAAATTATCGAACTTCTTGCCAGCCAAACTCGAATCGAGCTCGAACTCGATATATTGATTGCGAGGCGAGCTCGAACACGTTCACTAAAGCTCGAATCGAGCTCGAGCCGAGCTCGAACAAGCACATTTTCTCACGAGCTGAGCTCGAGCAGGCCGATATTCGGCTCGGCTCGGCTCGTTTACAGCCCTACTCATTCATAATGTCTCATTCCCTTTTTGGCAAAGAAAATACATATAAAAAGTATGTGGACCCCATGTGGGTCACACCTTCTTACACTCATCAATTTTCTTTCCTTAATCTTTGTGCCCAAAAGTAATGAGACATTATGAATGGGACGGAGGGAGTATATTAATTGAAGTATAGTGTTTTACATTTATCTCCAGGACCATCTCGCACAATCAACACGTCTACAATCAAATAATATGTAATATTTTTTCCTATTGTGATGAGAAAAAATTTGCAAATTAATGACAATCTATATAGATAATTAATTTTGTTCATATGGAATAATGCGCAAACTGCACACATATATATATATATGAGAGGCAATTCTTATTATCCTAATAGTATACGTTCAATCCAAATATGTGGTGGAGATTCAACTCATGAACTTTTTCCATACGATATTCATAATTATACTGCACTAATTCGTATTTTAACTTATTTCATCGCTGTATTAAATTATATAAAAATTATATTGACAAGTAGAAAGTCGAAGGCTTTTTGAAGGTGGAAGAGAAGAGAAACCACACAACTTCATTGTGCCCATAGAGTCGAGGAGACGAATGCTTTGAATTTGATGGTAAAGAAAAAGTCGGGCATAATTTTTAATTAGGAATTCACTCAAATGGAAAATGAAGTTTCGAGGAAGGACTCGAAAGAGGAGAATTAGGCATTAAAAAATCACACGATTCATCATTCATTTCAAATGTATTCATTTACATTTTCCATGCACCTTATAAAATATGTTCCGCTTCAACTTTAATCTTAGGTCACAACTTTATGTTTTTGGTAGTAACTTTATTTGATTTCTTGATACGTACTAATAAGTGTTTGAAACTTGAAAGGAAAAATATATAAATGAATAGAGGGGAAGAATAATGTCATAGCTAGGCTCACTTTTTGGAGAAATGTATTAATGGATTTTCCAAAAGGAAAAGGCGAATATATGACGTTATCTTCTGTACTAAGGTACCATAATGCAAATACAACTAACACTTTTACCTAAGTGTATATATGCCCTCGGGTGATACTTTTGTGCAAATTATCACCTTTTTTTCATATTCTAGCTAGAAATGAATTTATACATTAATCATGATATTCAAAGTCGAAGATAGTCGCTAGCAACTAGTACTTAATTGTTGGTCTCATTTGTCAAAACAATTAATTCTATTATATACTATATGACATTATTAATTCTTAGTTTCGAAGTTTCAATCAAAGTACATTTCTAAATGACACCCGAAATTTTGAACATTTTTTTGTCGTTGCTAAATTGCTCTTTCCATAACCCTATACTCCACTATATATTACTTGAATATTAGTTCGTATATAATTTAATACATTCTGTTTACTTTAACGTTGCTCGATAAGTAAGTAGAGAAAAATATCGATGCATATTGACCTTTATATTTATATTTACTTGCAAGAATATTTTATGTTTAGGGCTACACTTGAACCTTTTGAAACAAACATTGGGTCATATTTGCTTAGGGAAATAGTTAACACGTTGCCAAAAAAATGTTGGTCACAATTCTACCTCAATAGTGTTTTGAAAATCGAATCGTACCGACCGCGACCGGTTTGACCAATTTCACCGCATACCGGCCATAAATTATCTAATTTTCACTTATTTTAAATATTTAAAATCAGTGTAAACTGCTTAAAATCGGTTAAAAAATCGGAATCCGGTGACTCGTGAAACTATATCCCATGAACCAGTTAGGCAGAAAATTGAATAATTAAGTGAAAAACAAATGTTATTCAAAAAATTCAAGACCAACACCTTTTACTATAATAGCACAATGCCACAAGGCCCACAACCATATAACCAACTTAAGATATTCAATAACAAATTCTACGATTAATTAATTTAATCAAGTCTTTAAATAAAAATAAATAAAATTATAAATATTAAATGACTATTATATTTTTGCAATTAACATTTCTAAACCATCATAACTATAATTTCTTAAAATTTCCATTCACTTTTATATCATATTCACTTTTTTAATATGATATAAAATTAAATGTGGTATGAATAGGAATAGCAATAGGTCGGGTATCCACCCATTAAGCGTTTCCCAAACTCATACCCGTCTAAAATTATCAAACTCATACCCGTCCCAAACCCGTAACGGGTAGTAACTTTTTTTCTCAAATCCGACCCGAACTCATTGGGTAATACCCGCTAATTACCCACCCAAACTCGCTTAGGTTTCAATAAATAAATAAGTATGAACTATCATAACATTTTATATACAAAAAAAATCTCAGCTATGATAATAACAATAAGACGAAGTAATGGTTAATTAAAAACTAAATTAAAATACTAAAGATTTATTAGGGAATTAGGGATAATTAATTAGCATGAAGAAAGGTAAAAGAGTTTAGGATTGACTTGGGTTTGACAATAGATAATGGGCCACAAATACGTGGAGTGTTAATGTATTATGTATATTTATAAATACATTATAATTACAATTTATATTATATATAAATGGGTACGGGTAGCGGGTACACATAGCTAATTTTCCAAACCCGACCCAAACCCGCCACGGGTATTAGTCTCAAAATCCATACCCGCCCCAAACCCAT
Organism: Salvia sclarea; assembly: GCA_036873715.1. Lineage (NCBI taxonomy): Eukaryota > Viridiplantae > Streptophyta > Magnoliopsida > Lamiales > Lamiaceae > Salvia > Salvia sclarea. The sequence goes on from JAYJMF010194326.1 coordinate 11,145, forward strand.
TTCATACTTACCCAAACCCGACCCAACAGGGTTTGGTAACTACGGATACCCTCGAAAACCCGACCCATTGCCATCCCTAGTTACAACTCACACGTATATTTTTAATAACTCGAAACCTGATTTATTGGTTGGTGGGAAAATTAACGTCTTACCAATTGCATCATCGTCATTCAATTTATTTCAAAAATATAAAAAGTCTGCCCTAATCTATACTATTATAAAAGCAATCACCAATTGGAAATACAATTTTGCAAATTTTTTAGAATAAAAGGTTATTATATATAAATAAAATTAGATTATACGAGATAAATGATTAGCTACATTTTTAGGTAGTGGAAACAAAAACTGCTCCATTTTTTTCCATTCTTTCGTGCGAGCGTGTGGTTGTATAAAAATTGAAAGATATTCTTGTAGACACTGAAATTTATTGGCTTATTAAATAATGTCATTAAATAATTATATATGAGATTTTATATATTTTATTGGAATAAAATATAATTTCAAAAATAAATATACATTATTGGTATTTAATTATATGGATAAAGTTACCATAGAAGAAAAGCCACAAAAAAAGGAAATAAATCAAGAAGATTATGACCTAGCCCATTATTAAAGAGCTTGGGCCTAAAACCCATCCCAAAACTTCCATAATTAACTTTTCCTACACCTATAAATTGTGACCTCTAGTTCACTTCAAAACACACCAACAAATCATTTGAAGAGCTCAAGAATTGAAGAAATTCTCACTACGAGATTCTCTCCAAGAAATTCAAAGCGTTCTCCAAGAAATACTATTCAATACTCAAGGTGTCCCGGCGAGGTTCGAGGCGTTCTTCGTGAAAGCTTGAAAATCAAGTCCAAGGAGAACAAGAAGACATACTTCCCTCCAACCAATAGGAATCCGAGGAGAACAAGAAGACATACTTCCCTTCAACCAATAGGGATCCAAGGAGAACAAGAAGACATATTTCTCTCTGACCAATAGGGATCCGAGGAGAACAAGAAGACATACTTCCCTCCAACCAATAGGGATCCAAGGAGATCGGAGAGACTACTTCTTCAACAAATCTCAAGGCTCAGTCAAAGATCATTCGAAGATAAAATTGAAGAGGTGAATCAGAGGAACACATAGAGATTGTGACTCACGCATAAATACTTTTAATCCATAAATTTTGGATTTCTATTTACTTTTGTGTTTATTTACTAAATACATAAAAATTTATGTTTACAATTCTAATTTTCATGTTTATTCGTTTCCATCTCTCTTTATCTTTTTTTTTTCTTTCTTTCTTTCTTTTCTTTCAAATAATTGTACATCTTTAATGTTAAAAATATTCAATATGCATATTAAATTAAAAATAATGAAATAATATTTAATTTGACATATAGTATATGAAAAATGAATTTAAAATAGGAAATCTGTTATGCTTTAAAATACAAGGTTGATTTTAAAATAAAATTTAAAACTATTTTCTAATCATTTATCTTTCCCAAAAAATTAGAACGTGTTAACCACTTTATATTTGAAATGTCATTTCTTTTATTTTCTCTCTCTTTACACCCTTTTTTTCGTTTCCTTTTTTCCTTTTGTTTTTACATATTGGAATATCCAAAAATACATAAAATGTAGCTATGGCCTATGAAAAGCATTATTGTAAGAATAAATAATCATAAATTAGTGTAATTGGTTATTTATACTATAATAACATTATAATTTTTGTTTTAACTTTAATATTCCAATTTGTTAAATTTAAAATATTTTTGTGCATCGCACAAGGATAATTGCTAATTTTTTATAAAATGTGTAACTTTGGCCATGGAATTGATATAATTTTCAAAATAAAACTAAAGCATTCATAAACAAAGTTTAACAATTAAAAAACGCACCAGTCAAAAATAATAAAAATAAAAATAATACAGTAATAAATAAAAAAACTCCAAAAATAAAAACATTTGAAAAATTGAAAAAGACAAAGCTCCCACTCAGCGAGGATCGAACTCGCGACCTTTCGCTTACGAAGCGAACGCACTAAAACTATGCTATGGAAGCATTGGATTAAATTTTAGAAAATTAAATTATTATGTATTGTTCCACACGTCATCCAAAACAATACCTCTTCCCCTTCAAACATTCTCGCAGCCGCAGGCACCCAGCAATTTCGTTATCATCTCCTTCCGCTAGGAATCGATCGAGATTCAGCTTTTAGCTAGAATGCGCCGTGGGATTTTTTTCAATTGACATATTTCACCCACACACGAAGATCGTAGTGTTTTACGATATCTATGTCTTCGTGAATCTGTGCAGCAAGATTAGTCTTACCGATGCCGGACATTCCAACGATGACCAAAACCAGGGGTCCGATCGGCGATGCTGGGCGCGTGAGATGGTATTTCAGCTCATTGTAATTCTTCGATTTAACACCATCTTCTTCCTCGTCGTGGTCGGTGGTACATTTTGGTGAAAGAATTGTGAATCTTGCTCGAGATCTTTCACCTCCTCTGCGGCGAATTCGATGTAGCGGACGCTGTTTCCAGATGGCGCGTGCTTCGTGCTTCAGCGATCGAATTATATGCAATAATTTGGATATGATTTCGAGATCTAAACGGCTCGTGCTGCGCAAGAGCAATTTTCTGGCGCTTTCTTCTGAGGAGTGGAGTTGCTCGATGCGAATCGTAAGATTTGTTGAGTTGGAAGAGCAAGCTTATGAGGTCATCGATTTGCGAGCTTTAGAGAAATGAAAGCAGCCAACGCCATATCACTCTCTCAAACTCAGATTTCACTTGGAACTGAAACTTGAGATTACGGTTGAAATATTTTCAGATGAAATTATGGGAACTTGCTTTACAATCAAAAGTCACGATCACTGAAATGGAGAAGGAATCCAAGAATAGCTTGCTGAAATTAATATTGTAGTGGAGATGTGCATCACTTTCGCGGATATCCTCACATCACTGCAATTTTTCCTTCTTCTCTGCTACTATTTTTTCCTCTTTTTTCTCGACGAAGAAACAGAGAGAATTCTGGATTTTTTTTATATTTTAAGCAATGACGATGTAGGTTGTGATGAATGAGCACAAAAGTAAAATTTGACACTCCATTTCATATTTTAGCATTTGACATTTTGCCATTTAAAAAGAAAACTCACTGAAAATTTAATGAAAAAGAACTCACTCATTAAAAAACAAAATTAAAAAGAAAACTCACAAAAATACAAAACTAAGAGCAAAACTCACTAAAAGAACTCATTAAAGAAACAAAATTAAAAGAAAACTCACTATATAAACAAAATTAAAAAGAAACTCGATAAATAAACAAACAAACCAAAAAAGCTCCCAGCGAGGATCGAACTCGCGACCTTTCGCTTACGAAGCGAACGCAATACCACTATGCTATGGAAGCTTTGGATTCACTTTCAGAAAGTAAAGTTAGTATGATGTGTGTGCTCCTTATTTCTTTTGAATAATCTTGAAGTTAAGTCGTGCCTTTTATAAGTGTTTGGGCCTTTCTCTTCTGATTGTACTTTGGCAGGCCAAGGCCCGTTTGTCAATCTGTGTGTTCATTCACTATTTTGGCGGCGATAATAGTGGTGCTTGGCGTTTGCGTTTTCACCATTCTTATTTACAAATAAAGAATTAGTTAAAGTCGTCAATCATAGGGCATTCGTCTCGATGGTTCGGTTGGATATATAAGATTCAGTACTTAGTCTCGAGGTAATGTCATACACAATTTCTATTGTTTATGAGTTAGTAACAAAGTTAATTATGATTTTTTTTTTAAATCAAAAAGAAAAACAATACACAACCTCAACAACAACAACAAAGAAAAGCAATTATGATTTCTTACGAGCTATTAACTATGTAAATTTTTATGCGCTTGAGCTTAATTATGTATAGTTTCGAAGATTTTCCTTAAAATATCAATAATTTTATTATTGAATAATAATATGATTTGAGATATTTTTCATTAAAATGTCGATAATTTGGATATGAAATTGTAGTTTTCTCTTAGGTTTGTTTTTTGTTGTAAATTTATCATTAGAAAATATGGAATAAAAATTTTTAAAAAAACAATATTAAAAAAAAAACCAATGGTCCCCTTATTTCTATCACATGTTTTTTAAAGTGTAAATTGAAAAAGCAATGGTCCCCTTATTTCTATCACATATTTTTTAAAGTGTAAATTGAATCACATGTTTTTTAAAGTATAAGGTTCCGTTCTCTTTGAAGGAAAATTTATTCCTAGAAAATGAAGGATAAGAAAACAAGGAAAAATTTTATCACATTTTGGTGGTCCCCACCATTTTTATCTTATGTTCT
>JAYJMF010194764.1:0-15444 GCA_036873715.1 Salvia sclarea
TATAAATCAAGTTTTCCATCACAACTTACACCACACAAACGAAATAAATACAGAGATCTTTTTTTTATATTTAGAAGCAATTTTATACATCTATAAAGCAAGTTTTCCATCACAACTTACACCACAAAACGAGATGAATTAGAGGTCTTTTTCATATTTAGAAGCAAATTTTTCGCAAAGTGTATTGAGAAATATTTAACAAGACTTATATATATATAAGTTAAGGAAAAGGCTTCAAATGCACATAGCTTCACCACCATTTCTTCTTCTTCTTCTTCCAATTCACCTTCAATCAGCAGTTTATTCAAAGCATCAAAGATCTGCAAGTTCGATTACGAACGCGTTATCAAACAGAAGACGATACAGTAATATAAGGCTTCGTGTAAATATAATCGGTGAAGGGAGATCGAGAGCTGCAAACCTAAACGAAGACGAATGCTGCAACTGAAGTCGAGAGACCGTCTCTTCTACGTTTCACTACCTGTAGAGGATTTTTCACACACACAAACACATATCAGCTGTTCAAGCTAGTCTAGCAACACCTCATAGTGTGTGAAAACTCGATTTCTGGAGACACAGCAAGCTATCTTTACCATATGATTGATAAAATAGATTTGCTTACTTACATTTGAGGAGGCTTTCAACGAACGGGAAAGCAACAGGGCAGTAATCCTCGAATTGTTCGTCCAGATCAAGAGTCGTATAAGACTCCTCCACAAAGTTGAAGACGAGGTAGCAGAGGGACTCGTCTTCGTGCCTGATGATGAAGAATATCTCAGTATCCCGAACAGCAACGGAGTTGAAGCTGTGGACGTTGATGAGGTCTATATAGGATCTAGCTCGCAAGAGCCATTGCGAGTTTTCGAATTTATACACCTCGAGATGAGGTTGAGGCTCTTGTCCATAATATACTTGATTATTGAAGTGGACCACTCCCAAGCAACCCTCGATTTCGACCAAGAAACTCCACTTGTGCAGTGGGGTGGGTAGGTCGATTTCAACGAAGGTGTCGTTCAAGTCAACTGAGAGAATTCGAACAGGACATCCCGGTTTGTCTTGTGAGCATACGAACCAATAAACCGTCCCTGCTATGCTAGCATAATAAGGGCAGAATGGGTGAACAGGGCTGCAATGAGGGCGTTGAACGTCGTCAGAGATTCTTCTCCATTCTGTAGAACCGGAGGCGTACACCTCACACTTAAACTTAATAGCTTCCCCTTTGGATGAATCCGAGAAGAAGCGGAACGCTTTGTAGTCGTTAGTTTTGGGGTCGAAAGAAATCCCAACAGATGGAATGACTACCGACGGAGTTCCTCTGGGAAGCATTATGGAATCATGAGTGATAGGATTGAAGATGTTGATGTCGACCTCGTTCAGACCATCGCAATCTTCATTCACACTGCAAGCGAGGCCATTCAAGAAACACGTGATCTCAGGCGAGCAAACTTCTTCAAAACCAAAAAGAGGGACATCCTCGATAATTTCCCCATTTTCCTCCAGCAGACAGAGATGGTTGATCGTATCATAGTCCTCAGGATAAGGACATATGATATATTTTGGTTTTTTCTTTGACCAGCTTAGCTGCATTAGAGGAAAACGCGGCTCGGATATCAGTCTCAACCAATGTTTGGCAACACATTTGCACACCACAACTGTTTTCACAGGAAGTCTGGCCAGAATGTTTATAATAACTTCTTCAATGTATCCGATTGACGGCACATAGTCAGACCGCAAACGAGCACTTTTGTTTCCAATATCAGACATGATAACGGCAGTCTTTAGCTTCTTGTCTTGAGTGTTGAAAGCAGCTTATTTTCCTGCACCAGAGATTATTATGATAACATTCAAAACGGAATCAACTTATAACTTAATCTGACTAAGAAGTTTTAGTCATAAAAGTTTCATGCTAACTATAGGAGAATTACATTCAAGCAAAAGAAAAATAAGGAAATGACCTTTTCTGGAAGAGACTGATTAAAAATGCAATACTATAGTACCGACACAAAATTAGAAATTTTTGCAAGAAATGAAACTCACTTTGAAAACAGCATAAAATGAATAAAAATAATATAAATATAACTTATATGTTCCGGAGAAACCGATGCTCCTGATGACTAAGAAAGTTTAATATATTAAAGTTACATGCTCTACTGTTGGATTTACATCAAAGAAAAAGAAAATGAAGGATTCACCAATTTTTTAAACAGACTAATAAAAAAATGAGATACTTCAAGGAGGGCATAAGATTAGAAAATTCAGGAAGAATATAAAAATAGATGAAGCTCATTTTACATCATTATTCTAAGATTTCACAAAAGAGAACATTAAACTATGAGCTATAACAAAAGTAAACAAGACAAACACAGTTTTATTGGCACAAAGAGAACAGAGTAACCAGAAAATGTATTTGGCAGAGTGAAAGATAATAATCAAGACTCCATCAATCAATTAAATAAAGGAAAGAGTATAATAAGAAACCTAAAGATAAAAAAAAATGTGTAGAATTATGAAATTATATGATTTAGTCAAGATTGGGCCTACAACACATAGGGAATTTTTCATACTTCCATAAAGGTAAAATAGACCATACAGAATAACGATTTTACTGTTGAATTAACACCAAATGTATACCTTATTTCTCTTCTTCCTTAATAGATTAAAATGTGCTGCAGATGGATGGAAACCCAAATATGCATATATCTTGGATCAAAAAAGGAAAATAGAAGGAAGAATGAAAACAATCCCAACTAATTTTCATCTCCTCAGTGATCATTCTGTGAGTTGCAACGCCTCCTTTTAACTTACTCAAAATACCAAGGGCAACGTGGTACTAGCAAATCACACGCAAACACGTGGTGATGGACATTATTATATGTTTGACACGATTTATAATCTTCTGCATGCAAAATTTATTTATGTTTGACTCAATTATGACGAGCGAGTTTCGATCATTTAATACGGTCGTATGCCATCTTTCTCTTTCTCATCTGCTTTTGATTTTAAGGAAAAAGGTGAGCACGTTGGGATTTTGTATTTATTAATTATAAGAAAAAAGCAGGTGCCGGTTCAGGCCTTTCGGCCACCCAGATGAGCCTTTCTCCCATAGGTGGTAAAAGGGGACCACAAATGGAGCATAAAGATAGCATACATAAGCCATAGGTACCCACTTACGTAATCCTCCGGGAATTTGAATCAGGAAAACATGGACGCAGATGAGTGTACTCGCTAGACAACAAGTTCAACATGCATGAATACACATCAAGAGAAAGTTGACCTTTAGACATAACCGCTGAAAGAATCAACGTGCTACCAAACTTAGACGTCATAAGTGATTTATCAAGAAACTATAAGAAGTAGCATATTAAATTGTTGACGTCATAAAAAACAAAAGTTATATATAGCAAAAAGAATAAGTGATACCAGAATGGGAAGTCTCGTGGATCTAAGTTTATAATTTTGACCTTATACCACATCTTAGCCCTCTTTAATTTAGTCTTACATGCTAAAAGAGAAACAAATATAACCGCAAATAAATTTCTTCCTTTTCTTCTAGAAATATAATCAAGAATTACACACTAGGAAGGAAAATCAAAAGATCTTCTTCCCAATTGATTAACTCACTTGTAAAAATATCAGAAACTCAAAAGAAGTGTTCTAACCTTGATTTCGCCTTCCTGAATTACCCCTATGCTTTCAGTGAGGCCTTCTATTGGTCATATGCCATCAATAAGAGCAGCTCTTTATTCTCAAATCAGTCCAATCCTATTACATGCAGCACGAATTCATAATACAACATCGCCAGCACATAGAGTTCAGTGATTAATCTATATACATCTCTAAAGCCACTTTTTCTTAAGAAAATGAAAAAGATAAGACATCATCACAGCATAGGAAAAGTTCAATAAGCGGATAAGTTCTGAGCAAACCCACGGTCCTACACGAAAGCACAATAGGCAAGAGGAATAAAATTTTCTCTCTTAGGCAATCTAACTAATATTAGTTACTTGGATACTATAAATATGAAACATATAAAGCATCTATGTTATCTAAATTGGACTCTGGAGGAAGCAGAATGAAACGTCGGTACGATTAGTGGTTCTTCACCAGAAAACATTTCAAGGCATGTGGTGTTACATGGAACATGAAGAATACATCGTAATCGTACTTCAGAATAGCTGTCACATCAATGCATCTTAGAGAATTACTTTGCTGTTCCATTTTGAGTAAAATTTTCCAGAATTAACTCTATAAGGATAAGAAAAGAAAAACAAAAGAATCTCTCAATCCTATTTGGCATTTGAGTGCCAGATTCTGTTCCATATGCTCCTCATAGTAATTATGACCATCAACCACTGCATTAATATATAAGCTCTAGACCATGATCTAAGGCTTAATGGTGTTGTTAGCTGATTTACTTTGATCACTAACAGGTATAGTCCTAACATGTTCTAGAAGATGTGTTGAGTTTTCCACGAACAAAATTAAACCGTTCCGTGGATAAGAATGATTCTGAAAATAAAGTTGCGGTAAGTGAATGTCTGCATAATATGCCAGAATGTTCAAATGCTTTACAAGAACAATGGACCTGCTCATAATCAGGAATCCAAATGACAAGACACTCTCTTTCCATTTTCTTATAGTGTCTCACAAGATATGAGCCGTTGCCCGTTAGCCATCTCTGTAATTGCATAATGCATGGACAGAACGATCACATGCCGCAAGGCACTAAAAGCAAAAGGTGTGAGAATAGTCCGTGCGTGTTCCTCCAGAGGGAGGCATGTTTTTATTGGCAAGTATAACAGTTCTTCTCTTCTCTGACTAGCAAATTTAGCAGCTATTGCAACCTGCCATAGTGTAACACATAAAATGAGTACAAGAGAAACATGAGAATTACAAGTTTTTCTGAGAGAGTGAAGCATAAACCTGCTTGAAAAAGCACTCTAATGACTGCACGCTTAGAATATTCCTCAAGAATGTCTCCATGTAAAAAGACTTCGATGTCTCATCTTGGAGCTGAGTGCCCCCAAATAAAATTGGACGGCCATGATTGTCAATGCCAAACTACATAGCAAGGATCATACCGTAGGTTATGGACAACCAAATAGTGAAAATGCTCGGATAGAGTCGCCATAAGTCCAAGCTATATTTTCAACTTTGCCATCGCCGTCTGTGGTGAAACTATAGACAAATCCATCATCCCCTTCTGCTGCTGCCCTGCATCCCTCAAGAAGTTCCAAGAGATCATTGTCACGCTTCATACATAGAATAGTATCATTTTCTTGAACAGTTTTCTTATACGATCTTACAAAATTGCTAACATCTTGCTCTATAAAGGGTAGCTGCCCTGGTTGAACCCCCTTTTCTAATTCAAGCACCTTCACAATCCGGTTTACAGGGAAGCCAGCTTTCGAAAGAAGAAGTATGCATTCCTGATCATCTTCTTCGATTTTCCTGTAAGCAGGAAGTAGGTGGACTCGATCATCTTCCAACAATTCATGGTTGTGAACATTACTAAACTGAGAAATATACCACTGAGGCACACCATCAACAATCTCTTTGGTTAAATACAGCTTCGCATCACAGCCACACCGAACTGATTTCCTATCTCTGCGGCGTTCCACATCGGCTTTCTTCCTTGGCCGATTATACCCAGAGCGATAACAAACAAAATCCCTCCTGTAATCACTCGTTTGCGATTGAGATGTCACCGTGCTCAGATCATCTTCTCGTATTTGATGCAACACTTCCAATCTCCGCAGGGGCACTGCTGCCGCCTAATCCAAATGTTATGCAGCAGCTTCAGTGCCATTGAAATTTATGAACTGCACATCACTCAAGTTCAATCAAACACTACACAATCTTCATAAGGTATAAATACAGCTGAGATCAAAATAAAAATAAAAATAAAAAATCATCACCAATGAAAAGCCATGAATATTGCTTTGCTTCCATCCATTCACAAAACATACGAAGGAATGATGATTAATAAACAATTCCGGAAAGGATTTTCGAGACACTTTAAAAATCGCAGCTAAACAACTCATAATTTCCAAAACAGTAGATGAAATTCAGATGAAACTTCTGCAAATACTTAAACAAACGACATGCAAACAACATGATATTGATTTGCTTCCATCCATTCACAAAACATACAAAAGTAACGAAAATTAATAAACAATTCATTGAAGGATTTTCGAGGCAATGTAAATACCGCAGCTAAACAACTCATAATTTCCAAAATAAATAGATGAAACTTCGGCAAATACTGAAACGAATCGTGAGCTAACAATGGCGGAAACAAATTCAAATTATCACCTCAATTTTCGATGAAACAAACCTCGCATTATCCTCGCCTTGATTTTCCAACTCCCGCCCCCAATCAATCAGCTCCAGTTTCTCTATCTAACTGTTTTTTTTCAGTCAACGCAGAAACGGAAGAAATCTCTTATTGGGCTTTTTCAAATGGGCCATAAATTCGGTTTTTGGGCCTATTATTGGACTCTTAACGGCCCATATGTCAAGTTTAAGTGCTTAAGAATGACCTTTAATCAAAGTCACTAACAATTATATCATGATTTATATAATGTTGCACTCAAATTTGCATATTACAATTATGTAATTTGTAATTATCTCATCTTAATTACAAAACTCAGAGAAAAATTTAGAAAATGTCACTATTTCGAGAGTTGTTAGCGTATAATATTAGGCGATCATGATTTTTATAATGTTGCACTTATATTGCAAATTTACAATTATGTAATTTGTAATTATCTCATCTTAATTACAAAACTCAAGAGTAAAATTTAGAAAACGTCACTATTTCGAGAGTTGTTAAATATTAGGCGATCATGATTTTTGTAATGTTGCACTTATATTGCAAATTTACAATTATGTAATTTGTAATTATCTCATCTTAATTACAAAACTCACGAGTAAAATTTAGAAAACGTCACTATTTCGAGAGTTGTTAGCGTATAATATTAGGCGGCATTGTTTGATTCGACGTGTTGGTGAAGAGACCTCTTTATATCTCATAAAAATAAGTGCAAAAAATTGTAAAATTGTGGTGTAAGTTCAACGTTTTACGAATCATATTGTGATTGTAAATTTGGCAAAAAAAATATCTTATAATTTGACAAGCAATCCTCAAAATTGAGGTGTGAGCTTTTTGCACTATATTATCCATAATAAATCACAAGAAAACATTATAAGCTTTATTGAAAAGAACTAAAGCTTGAACCTAATTACCTTACTATTAAGCATCCCACCAAATCCTTGACAAATAAAACAATGAATATCAAGAATGTTGCAAATTTAAATTATGCAATTTGAAATAGTCATCATCTTAAAAAAAGACCAAAAAAAACAAACAAACACGAATTGTCATAGATCTCGAAAGAGCGATAACGAAAATAACGAAAATCATCGAAGCCTCCTCGCTTCACGCTCCGACTCGAGGAGCGTGAGAGTGTCGTTAACCCTAACCGGGCCCTTGACGTTCCTCATGATTAGACGGTTCGGGTCGTCCGCGAACCTCACCCGGACTTGGGTCACCTGCCCCCTCGACCCCGTTCGCCCTATAACCTTAACCACAGTCGCGTGCTTGATCTGAGACTCCATTTCCGATTCTACAAGAGAAAGAGACATTTTCCAATCATAAATATTAGTAGATGATAGTAGGCCTGAGAATTGGGCACCGGGAATTGGGCATTTCCCGGTCCCGTCCCGATCCCGCCGGGATTCGGGATCCCGAAGTCCCGAATTTTACGGGACCGGGACGGGACCGGGTATTTGATTTTTATGTAAACGGGTATCGGGATTTCCCGAAGCCCGAACGGGTTTTCTTAATTTCCCGTTAAATTCGAATTTACAAATATAAATTTTATATTTTAATTATATTACTATTAGATAAAAATAAAAATACTAAATTAAAATTTCCTAACCAATTTGAAAGTCTGAAAGAAAGAAACGAAACCTCAAGTCAAGAAAAACCTAGCCTCTGTTTCTTCTCTCATTCTCTGGCCGCCCCGACGCGGCGACGCCGGCTCCTACTCCCGCCGCTGCCCACCGGCCACCGGCTCACCACCACCTGCCGCGCCCACTGACGCCGCCACCACTGACGCTCACCCCACGCTGCCCAGCTCCCCACCACAGACACCCACACCCACGCTGCCCGCGCCCACGCTGCCCTTTGCCGACGCGGCGAGCCGGCGACGCCGACGCCACCTCCTCCCACTCCTCCATGTAAGTTAAAATTACAGACCATATTTGGAGGTTTATGGCAGATTTATGAAGCTTTGGACCTTTGGTCCTTTAGATTTGGGTATAATGTAATGAGTACTTTTTAATTACTAGTATAAAATTGTGAAAAAGTTGATTTTTGAATATTTCGTATGAATTGAACCTGTGAAATTAATATGGTGAGTTTAGAGACAGATGTCGTTGAAGCTAACTCAAGTTTGAATTATTGTATCCATGCAACTATCGCATAAAAATTGCTAGTTTAGAGCAATTTGCTAATATTATGATATTCTTATTTAGTTTTGTATCACTAATTAATCAAGTCAGAACCAATCGGGATTCGGGAAATTTTTGGGATTTTCGGGATTTTCGGGCCCAATCGGGATTCGGGAAATTTTTGGGAATATCGGGCTTCGGGACGAGTCGGGACGGGTATTGGATTTTTTCATCTTCGGGATTCGGGAAATCCCGTTTCCCGATTGGGCCCGGGACGGGAATTTAGAATTGGGCATTTTCGGGACTCGGGACTTCGGGATTCGGGACGGGAGTCCCGGTCCCATCCCGTTTCTCAGGCCTAGATGATAGGAGAAAGAAACCAAAATCATTGATTTGAAAATAAGAATTGGTTGTTATTATAGAAAATGTTTCAAATTTCTCAAAATTAGAAGGCAATCCTTGATGATTGATCAAGTGGTGGTTTATGAATCATATGATGTAACAAAATTGTTCACAAAATTTTCAATCATTATGAAATGGATATACAGTAACACCATAAACATAGAAACCACTTCCACAAAATCATCATAGAATAAACGTAAGAAAATTATTAGAAATTGTGTATTATGTAACAAAATTGTTTACAAATTTCAAAACATATCATAGCATAAACATGAGAAAATAATTAGGGAAAATTCTAATTATTGGAGAATTGCAGAAATTAAGAACTGCGATTCCACAAAATTAATCAAACAGAAACCTATTTACGAAAAATCTTCACACAGATTAACAATGGGTTTAATTTTGTAGAATAATTTCGAATTAAACAATCAAAAATCACACCATGCAGAATTACACATCACTAATGATGATCATCCAAACCCTAACTCACCATCAACAACATCAAAAACGCTCAATCGATTCCGAAAATCAGCTCAAACCAGTGCAGAATTTCCCTAATTTAAACATAGATAATGATTCACAAACTCAAATCGAAAGAAAAAAAGAAAAAAGAAAAAAAAAAAAAAACGAGCTACAGAGATAACTCATAATCATAATCATACCATCAACCAAAAAAGCAAGGTTTAATTCAACAGATTAACGTTGAAACAATCACTCACGCAGAAATTTAACGCAAACGAGCACTAACCGCAGGGAATTGCAGGCTTCTGAATCGGAGAGAATCGCCGCCGTAGATGAAAATCAGCGTGGTAAAAAAGCATAGAGACGCCATATAATCATAATTTATAGGGGTAAAACCCTCACTGCGGTAAATTTATTTGTTTTGGGCTTTTCGGCCCAATTAATTTGGGCTTCTGTGAAATAAAAAAAAATCTCCCCCAATTCTTCCATTTCTGCTTCAATTCTTGTCTTCTTCCTCAATTTTCGCCGCTATCCGTCTCTCGACAGCCAGCCTCGCCGCCTCCGCCGCGCCATCAATCTATCTCTCGACAGCCAGCCTCCGCCGCCTTTATCACTCTTTCTCTCTCTCTCTCGACAGTCATCTCTCTCTAATTTCTTGTCAAACTTTCCGGCGAAACTCACCAATTTACCAGAATTGGCGCCGCTCAGTTGCACCGGCAAGTCAAATCCTCACCACTGCCGCCATCGACTTGTGTGCTCGGTCTTTACTCAACAGCATCAAGAAGCAATTTCTTCATCAGGTCAGGTTCTCTTGTATTATAATTTATCTATCTAAAAATTGGATTTTTGTGATATAAAATTTGATGTCAATTTGTTTTGAGTTTTTAATTGACAATGAATGCTCTGGAAAATTTTGTTATTTATACATCAAATTGTTTCTTGGAGCCTAAATCTTTTATCTAGAGGATATTTAATGTTAATATCCATCTTGTTTAGGAAGAAGAAAGCAAGTGAGACTGTAGATTTCAGATGACAAATCTCGGAAACCCAAGCTTCAAACTCAGTAGAGATTTGATTTAGCGCAAATGGATTTTTTTTTTTAATTTTAATTTTTTTAATTGTGTGAAATGTTTTGAGCGCCATTTCTTGGCACTCGAATTTGGGCTTCTGTGAAATAAAAAAGAATTTTCGGCCCATCAAATTTATTTATTTATTTTCTATTTTTTGATAAATATATTCTGTTTCCGCCTTCGCCTTTTTTTTCTTTTCTCTCTCTCACACACAAACACACAGTAACAATGGCGGAAAACAGCAGCAAAGACCTTTTGAAGCTGGAGGCGAAGGCAGGCGGCGTCTCCGCCGCCTCAAATTTAGGTTAATTTTAATTTTGATTTTAGTTCTCTCTCTCTCTTCAGCTTTCGAATTTTGCTCAGCGAAGAATTTGTTTGTTTCAATTTTGCAGAATCGAAGCTTTTTGTATGCAAGAAAGATGTGCCTTTTTCTGCTCCTGATTCTTCTCGTC
Organism: Salvia sclarea; assembly: GCA_036873715.1. Lineage (NCBI taxonomy): Eukaryota > Viridiplantae > Streptophyta > Magnoliopsida > Lamiales > Lamiaceae > Salvia > Salvia sclarea. The sequence continues at coordinate 10,844 of JAYJMF010194764.1, forward strand.
AGAAGCCTACCATGGCTCCTCTTCCAAAAAGCCAATGTAATATCTCTCTCTCTCTCTCTCTCTCTCTCTCTCTCGCTCTCGCTCTGTGTGTGTGTGTGTGTGAAGCTGTGATGAATGAGGAAATTATTGGCTGAGGATTTTTTTTTTTTTTTTTTTTTCTGTAATTCATCTGTGGAAAATTTCATTGGAAAGTGATGTGTTTGCTTCTGCTATGGAGTTTCAACTTTCAACATTGATAAAAATCAAGCTCATGCCTTTGAGCTTTTGTGGAATATGTGGATTGATAATTGAAGGGAATTTGTTGCAATTTTTGCAATGCTAATATTGAAATATCTTATTTTACTTTGAAATTTGTTAGAGATGTCAAATGATGAACTCTGTTTAAAACTTTATTCAAATTTGGGGTTTAGGGTTGAGGTAGAAGATTGAAATGTTCTTCAATTTAATATCAGGTTCTGTTTAATTCTTACTGCATATGCATCTTCTTGCTTGTATTTCTCCTATTTTTCACTCATGTTTTGGTATTAGTTTGATTCTAGAATGCAATTCTTGATAATTATGATGATGAATTCAAGCATAGGAGCTTTCATGATTCAAAAATTATGCTTCATTGCTACTTGCAGTTCTGGGGAAGGTGAAGGACTTCTTGGGAGTTCTATCGGAATCGAACAAGAAACTGATCGAGGATGCAAAGGCACGACGATCTAACTTCTCGATTCAAGTCTCGAGCTTTTCTATATGATCTCTGATCGTCGTTCCTACTGAATGCAGGAACGTCCCGATAGCTATGATATTGAAGTGATCGATGGAGACGAATCCAAATACATCGAAATGGACCTCATGTTGGGTATTGCCGATCTTCACACCCCGGAGGCCGTTGCTGCAGCCGAGTCTGCAATGGCCGGTTATCAGCCCCCGGCTCGTCTGGCAGAAAGCAGCAGCGGGTCGGAAGACGAAGATAGCAGCGATGACGAAGACGATGCAGTAGTAGACAGGAGTCACGAGCAAGACTCGGAATCTGTGAAGCCCGGGTTGAAGGCGGGAGATTCTTCTTGTCAAGAGTCGAAGAAGCAGAAGCCGAAGAAACGGCCCAAGATCGTTGAGCTCGCATAAATTATGCAGCAAAAAAATCAAGAATTGATCTTTCTTCGCCATTTTCTTTCAAGTTTTGTTCAATTTTGTATGTAAGATTGCTTGATTTGTTTTTGGAACCTAAGATGGATTATTACTTGTTGAACTTTATGATATGTATTGATGAAATGAAACGAGATACAGAATAGCAAACACGATATATACACGTAACATATACTGATAAAACGGGATACGAGTACGGGCTATAGCCCTACCAAATTTTCACATAGTGCATAATCAAATGCTAGGGGTGAAGAAGAAGATGTCGTCGAGCCGATCGTTGCTCGGCGAATTGCCACCGTACACCACCAACCCGTCTTCCCCTTCGAGCCGGCCACCGGAATACGCGCACCACCCTCGTTCCCCGGGGCGGCCGTCGGAATTTGGCCCGTCGTCCCAACGCTTCCACACCTTCTTCTCGGTGTCCAAAGCAAAAACTTCTTTGGAGAACTTCCCAGCTCCAAGATGCCCTAGATCGCTTGGATCAACCTCTCCACCATGGATGAAGATGTACTTCCCTATCCCGACACTCGAAAACATGCTCCGAGGGGTCGGTTTCTCGCCCGTCGTCTCGACACAGCTCCACCTCCCCGTCTCCGGGTCGAAGCAGTGGACGTCGTCGAGCTCGTCGCCGGAGAACCCGTACACGACCCAAATCTCGCCGCCGACCGCGGCCAGCCCCGGCCCGCCCCTCGGCTTGCACGTCTCCCCGGGCGGGGGGAACGCGGTCCACTTCCCGTCCACGACGTCGTAGCCCCAGAGATCGTTCAGCCTCCCCGCGTTCCCGCACCCGCCGAAGACGTACACGCGCCGCCCGTCGGCCGCCATCGAGTGGTAGCTCCGGTGGGGTGGGCCGGGGGGGAGGCGGGCCCACGTGTTCGTGGCCGTGTCGAACGAGTAGAACTCGTCGAGCTCCTTGTGCGTGGCGTCCCGACCCCCGAAGACGTAGATGGTTTCGGCGACGGAGGCCATCGTCACGCCGACGCGGGGAGGAGGGACGTCGCCCTTCGCGTCGGCCACCCTCCACGTTTTGTCGTGGAGATCGAACACGTAGAGGCGGTTGTCGACGGGGACACGAGGCGAGAACTCGCCGCCGAAGGCGTAGACCTTCTGCCCCACAACAGCAATGGCGTGGGAGCTTCTTGCACCAGGGCTTTCCCCCTTTTGCTCCAGCTGCAAAATGATGGGAAATTGGAATCATCAATTTGATAATAATCAAAACTCTTTTTCAATTTAGGAATATGAAAAAATTGGAATCATCTAAACATACTTCCAAGTTACAAACTTTGTAAAATTAAGGTGAAATTGTTACTCCAAACAGATTATAATCCCCACCAAAACGGCAAAATCAACACATTTTTACAAAAATTCAAGAACCAAACATATAATCATCACTTAAAAATTTGAATCACCACCAAAATCAACACATTTAATAATAATCATTCAGTCATACTTCCAATTTACAAACTTTATAAATTAAGGTCAACTCATTACTCCAAAACAGACTTATAATTCCCACCAAAATGGCCAAATGAACACAGTTTTACAAAAAATTCAAGAACCAAACATTATCATCACTTCAAAAACTGAATCACCACAAAAAATCAATACATTTTTACAAAAATTCAAGAACCAAACATAATCATCACTTCAACAATCGAATCTGAGCAGAAAATGAACCAAAGAAACCCATATAAAACACAAACAAAAATTCCATTATTCCCAAATTAACAACAAATTAAGACCTAATTAGCAGTTTCTTCAAAATTGACCACCAAATCACCCAGAATAAGAATTCAGAATCCATTATTATCTACCAAGAAACTAGAAAATCATTGAAGGCCCAAAAATGAAGTAGCATTTTAGCTCAATTTCCAGCAAAACATTGAATCCCAAATCACAACATGCAAATGTTTTTCACAAATTCATCAAATCTCATTAATTGTAGCTGAAAACACAATGCTTCTAAAACTCGTGGGGAAAAAAATAAAAAGGAAAATACAAACACAAACCTTCACCCATTTTCCTTGTGGAAGAGCCATGATCGAAAAAGCTAGTGATCGACTGTTTCACTGCTACAAATTTCTATGATTGAGTTTTTGGGAGAAAAGTTGAGACTTCTTTCACTCAAGAGGGCATTTTTATACCACCTTTTTATATTACGAATTATTGTGTTTATTTTTAAATGAAATATATAAATAAAAGATACCATGAAAATTTGTAAGAACTAAGAATAACATAAAAAAATGAGATAATTTTTTCTGACAAAATTATTTTTTATATATAAGGAAATAAAAAATGATCAAGTTGAACATAGGAGAGAGAATAAAAATAAGAAGATGGAGACTTGAATTTCGAGTTCTCAAAGTAGAAAATAAAAATTTGTAGATGATGTGAGTGATATGTATAAGGTTTTGGTGGGTTTTTTTTTTTTTATCGTGCGTGCATAATGCCTTCAACCCATAATTAATGGGTGATTAGGTTGCTTAATAATGCTAGCAATTAATTAATTAATTTATCATATAAAATCACGATTGGAGGCTTTATTAATTATTCTACCCCTTTTTTATTTGGGCTGATTAAAATGTTATTGGGCTTGGCCTTGATTGAATCTGGGCCGGTTTGTTTTTGGACTATAATTCTTTTATCAAGATTTTAAGTCGCCATTATTTCAAAAAACAAAATAAATCAATTTTAAAATATATATAACTACGTAGCTTATATTCAGTTTGTAATCTCTATATAACTTTCAAACCCTTATATCTTATAATATATAATAATGGTTCCGACTTTCCGTAAATAGTAAGTTCATTTTTCAGTTTTTTCACCATTTTATTTTTGAAATTTATCTCTATAATTTATTTATAAATATTTGCTTTATTTTTAGTGATATCATAAATATTATCATAAATGAATTTAATTAGTAGGCATAACCTTTTCAATTAACATAACAATAGCCGATCTTGCCTCAATTTTATTTTCTAATTCCACGTATCAAAATTTGAAAATATGAAGCAATTTAGTCAACTATGATCAACTCCTCCAAAACATTATATCCATATAAAATGAATGGATTATGGAAATATTAAATCAAGAACTAAATGCAGTGTCAATCTATCAATCAATCTCTATAAATATGCATTATATATATGTAATCTAGGAACGTACAGTTCATACAATTTAATTGGATTAATTGTGTTATTACTCACATTCATGTTATTTATAACTATAAATAGCTTATGATTGAAGTGATATACTTTCATTTTCACCTTCTTCTTCTTTTTAATAAGTATTCTAGAAGAAAAGAATTGTTAGATGATTTACTTAGCTGCATTATTGTTTTTAGTATGACTTCGGCGATTTCCAATAATAGATTTCAATATTGTTATTTCCTTTTTCGAATATATGTAAATTATAAGAAATCTTTAGTATGACTTCGGCATGATTTTTCATAAGAGATACAGTATTTA
>JAYJMF010195204.1:0-15441 GCA_036873715.1 Salvia sclarea
TAATTAATATATAGATAATGAGACCGACAACAATTATGCTTTTACGGCTCGCTCCGAGTTCGCCTTCGGCTCCCCCTTGCTCGACTCATGGCTTAGAATAGGAGCGACAAACAATTGGTCTAACGTTAGGCCGGTCTAACGCAAATATATGTCTTTATTAAAATAGGTTTGGTTCCTAACAACTGACAAGTCTACTTCAAAATTTAAGATGCCCGATGCAAATCCATGAAAAAAGGAAGACAAGTCTGGTTGTTTTAAAGTACGAGTAAATTAAGAAGGATTCATTTTCGGATCTAATGCAATGTTTCCCTAAATTTACAATTACAATATAATTTTTCAAAATTTGCAGTTTTAATATGTTCTTTTAAATATTTTCGATAACAACACCTTGGAAATTGGGTTTTTTCGTCGAGTGGTTGTGGCATCAAATACGTTCGATACTTTTTGTGCAGTGGTTGTGGAAATTGGAACAAAGACATAAAAATAGAGAAAATTATTTTTTTACCCTAATCTCAAAATGTGTGAATCATATATATCCATTTTCCAAATTTGCTATACTCTATACCCATTTCTTTTTTTTAATGATTTATTTAATAAAAAATTCCCTTAAATTTCACGCCTGACTGATTGATTCAGTTTTTTGTTTTCATTCACTGTACAAATAGGCATGCATGTAGCATATTTGTTTTTTGTCTCATTAAGTACAGATGATTATATTGTGCATGAAAGAATTGTACACTCACTTTAAGAAAATAAGATTTTTTTTTTTTGGAGATAAGAAAATAAGAACTTTAAACGAACTTTAAAGTACACAATTTTGTTTGATTGTCTGAATTTTACCCACTCATTTTTGTTTGAATGCTTGAATCGATTTTTCATCACACAACCATATGTTCATGTGTTTTTTTTACTTCATATTATCATTCACGTGAATCTTATATGTTCTATATAATGAACTAAAATAACTTCACGTGGTTTCGTATCATAAATTCATTCTCTCTCGAAAGCTTTCAAGCACCAAACCGCCCATAGGTGAAGAGATGAAGGGCAACTCTCTCCAATCGGTCCGCAGCTCTCTCCAATCGGTGTCGCCTCAGTCTCAAATCTGTTTCCTCCTCTCTCCAATCGGTCCACAGCTCTCTCCAATCAGTACCCACCTCTCTCTAATCGGCAAGCCACCTCTCTCCAATCGGTCCGCAGCTCCCTCCAATCGGTTTCGCCTCTGTCTCAAATCGTTTTCCTTTTCTCTCTAGTCGACACCCTCCTCTAGTCGGCGATTTTCTTTTCTCTATCTCTCAAATCACCTAGCTCTCTAATCGACTAAGAAACAAGAGTTATGAATTAATGCATGTTGGTTGGCAAGGTATACTTGAAAGTTGAAACCATAAATTCTTTCCATCAACACGTGAGTTATAAAGTATTACTCCCTCCGGCCCACAAAACTTGTTATGTTTTCCTTTTTAGTCCGTCCTACGAAACTTGTTACGTTTCTATTTTGGGTTAAGATTAGAAAAAAAAATAAGGAATTTTAAGTACAATTATCTTAACTAATTGCACCCCTTATTACTTCCCCATTTCACTCCCTTATCACTTTTCACTTTATTACCTACTCACTTGCAATATTAACACTAACTCCTTAAATTCCGTGCCGAAAAGAAATGTAACATGTTTCGTAGGACGGAGGGAGTATATTCTTGACACAAGAGTGCACAAATTTCGATTTCCGGTAAAAACATATCAGTTTTTTTGATTAAGTTGTATTCAAATATAATTGAATAATAGAATGGGTATGAAATGTAGTGTTTTTAGAATTTGGGTGTATGTTGTAGTAAGTTTTTTGAAAATTGGGTATTTTATAATTATTTACTAAAGAAAAATTGGGTGCCAATCATAAAAAGAAAATTTGTAATTGTAAAAGAAAATGAAAATAGGGTATATTTTCAAGCACTTGAAAGTCTACATGATCGTCTAATATGATGTCAGAAGTGGAACATAGTCTTGCCTCATCCTTATGAAAAAGGCAAATATTTTTGTGCAACCAGTTGCACGCGGTGCGGCGGTCAACGGTCCGTGTTGACCAGTGAACTTTTAATTTTAATTTTAAATTTTTTACTTTTTTTTAAAAAAAAATTCTAATTTTTTTGACACTGTTAGGTATATAAATGACATTATTATCACAATGACACTGTTAGTTATATCAAATGGCACTAGAATAAAAAATGGCACTATAAGTTATATGAAATGACACTGCAACTGAAATGACACTTTTGTTGATATAAAATGCCACTTTAGTGTGTTAAAATGACACTTTAATTATATAATAAAGTATCAATTGTTTGTCACTCCTATTTTAAGCCATGAGTCGAGCGAGGGGAGTCGAAGGCGAACCCGGAGCGAGCTCAAAGACAAAATTATTGCCGGTTTCATTATCTATATATTAATTTTCAAAGCCGAAGGCAAAGCCAATTGTTATATAAAATAACACTTTTAGTGTTTCAAATTGACACTCTTTTTCTTATTGTTTTTAGGGGAACACTATAACTTATTAAAATCGACACTTATAGTTATATAAAGTGACACTTTTCGTGTTTCAAATTGTCACTCATCATTATAAAAAAAATTAACATTTTTTATAAAAAAGTAAAAAATTGAAAAAGTTGATTGGTCAACGATCAACACGGGCCGTTGACTGCGTCGCTCAGCATGCAACAAGTCACATGGGAGTGTGCCTCAATGTCAAGCTTAAATTGTGCCAAGTGTCACATTGTGATTAATTATTTTAATTTTAATTTTAAATAATATTTAATAAGGAATAATTCTACATATAAATAAATAAAAATTATATTAATTTTTTATTGGATTTTCCTCTATAAATAGAGATCAATTTTACTATAGTTCTACACATAAAAAAATCTCTAGTTTACACAATCCCTCATTCTCCCTCAACTTTATTTCTTGTATATATATATATTATTTAAAGCTATGGATCCCAATTACTCCAATTATATTTATCCAAACTCCCAAAATTATCCACATCCACAAAATTATCCTAACTCCCAAGATTATGCAAATTTTGCAGAACACATGAATCCTAGTTTTTTTCCTCCAAATTCTGAAGATCAACCAAATTCTCAGTTTTATGTAGTTTGATTTGTTTATTTTCAGTTATGTGTATCAATTAATTTTAATGTTATTGAGCAAAGTATCGACCACAATGCATGATAATATTATTTTTAAAATGACCCTAAATTGAAAGGAATATTTTAAATGAATTTTATTTTATTTTTTTAAAAATATAAAAAATCATTATGTATAATACATAGTTTAAAATTAATTTTTTTAAAAAGTTATACTAGGTTGGGTTGGGATTACTAATGAAAATGAAAATTATATTAAGTTGAGATTGTATATGTGAAAGAGGGAGAAACAAATATTTTATTAAAAAATAGAATTAGATTGGGTTAAGAGGCCTCTGCCCAATAAATGAGTAGTCTCAAGGTCATCACCAAGGCTTGAGAGGCCTCTGCCCCGACCAAGTCACAAATATTTGATAACTTTTCAATTACTTTTTAAATGAAATAATTTTATCGTTTGTGCGTGTACGTAAGGAACGTGGCAATGGCAGAAATTTCGTACCACATGTAGACCGTGCGTGGCCACGCATATATTCCAAATATGAGAATTTCTTGTGAAATTATTAAAAGATATTTATTGAAATGTTCTGCGTCAAATTGAAAGTAAAAAAAATGATCTTACGACAATAATGAAAAATTATAAAATGCTTTTTCTTTCTCATTCTTTTTCATCCTTTTTATGTTTAGAGAATCAATAAACAAAAGTAAAATTGATTAGTGTGTGTGCGTTGGCCTAGTGGTAGGAGGTTAATGTTCTTGGAGTCAAAAGTCTCGGGTTCGAATCCTCCATGACGCGGTCTTTAACATTTCTACATTTATTTATAAAAAAAAGAAGAAGAGTAAAATTGATTAGTATGAGAAGATGTGGCCTACATAAGACCAATGATGTTGTGCCCACTCGTGCGTGGGCCCCACATTTGATTTTATTTTTGGAGAAACAATTTTGCTTCCTCTCTCTCATTTTATTTCATGTAACTAATGCTCTAGAAAAATAAAATAAGAGGAATGAGACTGCTCGATAGCAAAATGATGATACAAAGAATGGAATGGAGGGAGTATTTATGTACTTATTTTAAAATAAGAAATACCTATGACATTAAGAGAAAGTAAAAAGGCTCAAATGATATTTAAGGGGTATAAATAAACCAGATAATTACAAAATCGTTGTGTGAAAGATCCTGAAATTTTGACACGTAAGTGTGAAAACAACGGTTGCTAAAGTGTTAAGTCAATCAGCCTCATAATTTACCAGAAAAAGAAAGTTGGCGTTCCGTTTGAAGAGTTGAGTCGTTGTGTGGCCACAAACAACGCCCCAACTCAACAAGTTAATCATCTCTCTCTAACTTGTACAGTGCTCCTTTCTCTTCCAGCCTCAATCTGAAATGGCGCTTCTGCACTTGCAACCGATATTCACTGCTACACTTCCATCGCAGCTCGACAAACTCCCCAGAATAACCAGAACAACAGTGTCTACCCAAAGATCCTCGCACTCGCATTCCCGCCACAATCACCTCAAGCAGAATCGCCACAAATTGAGCGCAGTCGCCGAGCAAATCTCAGCCGCTGCGGGCGATGAGAGCGTGATCCAGGAAGATGAAGCTGCGGAGCACAAGGAATCATCGGCGAGATACGATTGGACGGAAGAGTGGTATCCTCTGTACCTCACCAAGCACGTCCCCGACGACGCGCCGCTAGGGCTCACCGTCTTCGACAAGCAGGTTGTGCTGTTTAGAGACGGCGATGGCGTCATCAGGTGTTACGAAGATCGTTGCCCCCACAGGTCTCTCTCTCTCTAGAATTGAGGTGGAATTGATTTTTTTTTTTGTGTAAAATATGTCGAATTCGAACTAGTTGTTCTGCACAGTAGGTTATTGAGGTTGATTTGAGATTAACGATTGTGTTAATTGGGGGGAAATGGAGCTTGCTTCTGCTGTGAAGGAAAATTTTCACTATCTGAGGTCTTGAGTTGATGTTCAGAATGCTGGATGTAGTTTGAACTATAGTTCTAAAATGTGTTGAATTTTTTTTTGTGTAAAATATGTCGAATTCGAACTAGTTAGTCTGCACAGTAGATTATTGAGGTTGATGTCGAATTGGTAGGAAATGGAACTTGCTTCTGCTGTGAGGAAAACTTTCACTGTCTGAGGTTTTGAATTGATGTTCAAAATGCTGGATGTAGTTCTAAAATGTGTTCTAAGATAATAGCTATATTACATTGCTTCTCTATTTCATTGCCTAGTTCTGTCAATTTCCGCATAATATAGCTGTGTTAATATTCAATTTTTGAAGGCTAGCAAAGCTGTCTGAGGGGCAACTGTATGATGGCAAATTGGAGTGTTTGTACCATGGCTGGCAATTTGAGGGAAATGGTAAATGTGTGAAGATACCTCAGGTTTACTGTTTATCTATTATAATTCTTAAAGTTGATGATGTTAGATGATATCTTAACTCTTGACTAAATAGGCTCTAATTTTTCTCAACAGCTCTCAGCGGGTGCGAAAATCCCAGCATCAGCGTGTTTGAGAACATACGAGATCAAGGATTCGCAAGGCGTGATATGGATTTGGATGTCGCACAAGACACCACCTAATTTTGAAAAAATCCCTTGGTTTGAGAATTTCGATAGGCCAGGTTTCCGAGATATTTCAACCATCCACGAGCTCCCCTATGATCACTCCATCCTTCTGGAGAACCTCATGGATCCTGCCCATGTTCCCATCTCACACGACAGAACGGATTTTACTGCGAAGAGGGAAGATGCTACTGCATTGTTTTTTGAGGTGTTGGAACGAACAGACCGGGGCTTCGCAGGCCATTGGGGTAGAGAGAGAGACCGATCAATGCCAGACTACTGTCCCAACTTTCTGAGGTTTGAGGCGCCCTGTGTGCTTCAGAACAACCGGGAAATCGTTGAGAAGAATGGCGAGAGGAACTACTTCTCGGGGCTGTTTCTCTGCAGGCCTTCTGGACAAGGGAAGTCGATGCTTATAGTTAGGTTTGGGAATTCAAGAAAGCCACCACTCCTTCTCAAACTGTTTCCTCAATGGTACTTGCATCAGAATGCTTGTAAGGTATTCGAGCAAGACATGGGCTTCCTTTCGTCTCAGAACGAAATCCTCATGAAGGAGAAGGTCCCAACGAGGAAGCTTTACATCAATTTGAGGTCGTCGGATGTTTGGGTGGCTGAGTACAGGAAATGGATGGACAAAGTGGGGCACGGAATGCCCTACTACTTCGGGCACAGCTCAATTTCTCTACCGGAGAATCCTGCAGTGGTTGAGCATGCTCCGGCTGGATTTGTTGCCAATTTCTCGGCCTCACAGCCGGCTAAGGGTGGAATTGGGACAATGCACGCGCCAAACCCTGCCAACAGATTCTTCCGGCATGTGGTCCATTGCAAGGGATGCATGCACGTCGTGAAGTCTTGTCAAACGTGGCAGAGAGCTCTCTCCGTTGCTGCTGCTGTATCCACGGCCTTGGCGATTCTTGTATCTGGGAGGCAGTGGAAGGCGGCGTTCTTGCTCTCGACTGCAGTTTTGCTGGCCGGGGTGCAAATCTGCTCAACTATTGTTGCGATGAACACAACCAACTTCATCAGAACGCATAGGAGGATGTGATCCATGGGAGTAATTTGTAAGGTTTCATTTCTGATTTCTCAGTGGCTCAAGATTTTGCTCATTCCTGTGTAAGGATGTATTACTTTTACATCTGTATGCAAGGTTGAAACTTCTGTTACATAAAACATGTTTCTATGCAGTATTATTCATGGAAAAGTGTTTGAAGGTTACTATTCTGAAACCATTTCTTTAATTAAGCATAAAATAGAAAAAACAGTTAATCTGAAGATGGAATCCCTCAAAATCAATGCACTGGGGTCTTACATTTGATAATCTTGATGAATTTATATTTTTTCTGACAATGTACTAAATATATATACAGTATCTTTCCAACTCCCACCTACCTGAACTCTTTCATTTCCACTCTCTTTACTCCTCAAGAGAGAGAGAGAGAGAGAGAGAGAGAGAGAGACAGGAGCAGATAAATGAATAGATGCAGGGAAGAAGCATTTATTGAATGCGTGTCAATGTCCCACTATGTTACCAGACCTGCCTCAACCATCTCCCTTATAAATGCAGTGGTATAATAAATCGACAAAGTTGCCTCCTCACACGGTGCGTGGCTTCTTTCATTATTAAGGTAATACAGCCAAACGAAGGTTGCAGAAGCTAAGCTCAGACTATATCCGTTCTTGCCAAACTAAGGAAATGGATTGTGCATACAAATCGTTGATGCTTCTGTCCTCTGTCCTTCTCTGTTTCACTATATATGCTCCATTTTCGTCTTGCTCGTCTCCATCTGTCGGCTTCTATGCAGGTTCCTGCCCCGCGGCCGAGATCATGGTGAAGAATACAGTGAGATCGGCTTCCGATATGGATCCCACGATCCCCGGGAAGCTCCTCCGCTTGCTCTTCCACGACTGCTTCATCGAGGTTACACCTACTTCAACCCTTCTCTACTATGCTCGAGATTGCAAGATTCAAATGGTAATTCAATACTGTTGCAGGGCTGTGATGCTTCAATACTGTTGCAAGGAAACGGCACGGAGAGAAGCGACCCTGCGAACCAATCCGTGGACGGATATGCAGTGATAGACTCAGCAAAGAGATTGCTTGAGATCTTCTGCCCGGAAACAGTTTCTTGTGCCGACATTCTTGCACTGGCTGCTAGAGATGCAGTTGAATATGTATGTGCATAATTCTATGAGCAACATTTGGATTTCGTTTTTCGAAGTTTGATTCAAATGAAATTTGCCGTTGCAGACAGGAGGACCAAGCGTGCAGATTCCGACAGGGAGGAGAGACGGTAGGATTTCAGCAGCAGCCAATGTGAGACCAAACATCATAGACACAAGCTTCACATTAGATGAGATGGCTAAGCTCTTTACTGCCAAGGGATTATCCATGGATGACCTCGTTACCCTCTCAGGTATGCGAATACGATTATGATTACAGTTTACACTCATAATTGAACATGATCAAATATAATTAGCTATAAGGAAGCAGAGAGTTCATATTACTGTTTCAGATAATATCTTGTTTCTTTTTTGTCTTTTCAAATTTCCCACAACTCATTGGAACAGTTAAATGGTATTCCATAGTTTGATAATTGAGCTATTATGTTAACTAACTTTAGGTAGTAAATTGCATATTCGCACACATTAGTAGTTTGAGATTTATTGCATTCATTGTTCATTAGATAGCCGCGCTGATGTAAAAAAGCATGGGACCGGGGCACCGGGCCAGATGGGTAAATTCGGGCCGTCTGCTTAAAAATCCATCCGGCCCAGCCCGGAATCCAAAAGTGGTTTTTGCACGGGCCGGGCCGGGCCGAGCCCACATGCCAAATTTACTATTTTGGTCTCCCCCCAAAAACCCGGATGGGTGAAAAATGTTATGGCCCAGCCCGGCCCGAAGCCTAGCATGTTTTGACATTTGTAGATAGTAGCATTTTAAGGCTTTTCCCTGTTCAAAATGAATACTAGACATTAGCGAAAGTGATTCTACAGAGTAACTAATACAATGTGTGGATAAAAACTAGCCACAATGATTAGAAATAGTCGATGTTACCCTTACTTTACAACATTCCACATTCAAACATGTAATTCATGATTAAAATTTTCTTTCCTTTTATCTTTATAATATCAATATGTGCCTGGCAGGGGGTCACACAATCGGAAAATCTCATTGCGGCTCATTCAACGACCGGTTCAAGGTCGATCCGAGTGGAAATGTCACGGTGATGGACTCATCCCTAGACCCGCAGTACGCTATCCAGCTCACGAAAATGTGTCCAGCCGGTGCCGGGGCTGATTCGGTCACTGTTGATAACGACCCGGGCACGCCCTTTCAGTTCGACAACGAGTACTACAAGATACTGCTACAGCACAAGGGGCTATTCCAGTCTGATTCTGCACTCGTAAACGATAACAGAACGAGGAACAAAGTGGTGGAATTTTCCAAAAGTCAAGATAGTTTCTTTGAGAGCTGGGCTGTTTCTTTCTTGAAGCTCTCTGTCATTGGGGTTAAGACCGGTGACCAAGGCGAAATTCGACAATCTTGTTCTACACCTAATAGATGATCACGATGGCTTGTTTGTCCGCGTCTCCAAATTGGCACGATCAATGTTGGATTTTTGTCATTTGTGCTTCCAAAATCTTACAAAAATACACATGACAATAATTCGATGGTTAGAATATGAGAAGGAATATTAAGGGAGGATCGTCTACACAGCTTTATGGATGGGACGTTTATAAATATTGAAAGATTGTATGAAAATAGTAGTCAGTTTGAGTGCCAATCTTGGACTTGATTTAGGTTTCCACCAAAATCAGAAAATCAAATAAGCATAAGAAGATTAAGCAATTCAAGATTATGCGGACCCCAGTTTATAAAAGTTCCACTTCATTTTAATAATGACCAAATAAATTTGAATACAATTTAAAGACATTTTTATGGAAAATAGCATCAATTAAATTTTGAACCCTAGATTTCTGATGCCAAACACTATACCAAATTCAATTGTAGGAGTATTTAATTAGGACTATAGCGCTTTTAGGGATTATTCAAAAATCGCATCAACAAAACCACAGTCAACATCTGTTGTTAACAAAAATTAACTGGAGAATTGTAGGCTCCAATTTCGCTGCAAATTGAGTTAATTCTTGCTCATGAATGAGGGCGCTGCAATTGCTCGCTGAAACTGCCCCTCCCACCTTATCAATCGTTGCGGCGGCTCATTGCCACGCCATCAAATCATCGCTCATCACAGACACATTCGTCTCCAACAAACTCATAAGCGGATATCAAAAATGCAAGGAATCGAGCGCCTCCCTCAAGGTGTTCGACGAAATGCCTCACAGAGACACCGCCTCTTGGAACACCGTGATTTCCGGCTACGTGAATTCGGGGATCTTTCTCGGCGCATGGGAAGTCTCGAAAACCATGAAAAGACTCGGCTTTCTCTTCGACGGCTACACCTTCGGAAGCATGCTCAAGGGCATTGCTGCAAGTGGTGAGCTAATGTATGGCCGGCAATTGCATTCCGATGTCGTGAAGATGGGATTTGATGATAATGTATATGCCGCTAGTGCCCTTCTGCATATGTACGCGAAATGCAGTCGAGTTGAGGATGCAAATAATGTTTTTAGACATATGAAGGAGAGGAATACTGTCTCTTGGAATGCTCTGATTGGAGGGTTTGCCGAATTGGGGAATTTACGCCGTTGTCTTGATTTGTTTCGGTCTATGCAGATTGAAAGTGTTGGAGTCGATGATGCAACGTTTGCGCCTATTCTGATATTGCTCTGTGATGCTGAGCTCTACGAGCTGGCGAGCCAGATCCATGGGAATGTTATAAGACGGGGTTTGGAGCACGAGACCACCGTGCTTAACGCCACAATTACTGCTTATGCAGAGTGTGGAAGCATTCGAGATGCCAAGAATGTGTTTGATGATGCTGGAAGGTATCGGGATTTAGTGACGTGGAACTCAATGCTGGCTGCTTATTTGGATCATGGCATGGAAGAATGTGGCTTTGGTGTTTTCTTGGATATGATGAGAGCGAGGTTGAATGTGGATGCTTACACTTGCTCCTCCGTTATAAGCGCTTGCTCCGGAGATGCAAAAAGGGGACTTGGGAAATCCTTGCATTGTTTAGTGGTAAAGAGGGGATTGGAGCAGACAACACAGGTATCCAATGCATTGATTTCTATGTATCTGAAATCGGATAGCCAAAACATGGAGGATGCAGTGAGGGTTTTCGAGCATATAGGCGTGAAGGACCAAGTGTCATGGAACACAATTCTGACCGGTCTGTCGCAGAATGGGTTTAGCGAGAATGCTGTAAGGCTCTTCCAGCAGATGCATCTAAATTACCTGAGAATCGACCAATACGCCTTTGCAGCAGTGTTAAGATCTAGCTCGGATTTAGCCGCTCTCAGTTTAGGCCGACAGATTCATGTCCTGGTGTTGAAATCGGGGCTGGAGGAAAACGAGTACGTGGCTAGTGCTTTGATATTTATGTACTCGAAATGTGGGATCATCGAAGACGCTTGGCAGTCCTTCGAGGCCTCTCCCAAGGAAAGCTCCGTGACGTGGAACTCGGTCATTTTTGCATATGCACAGCATGGGCAGGGGAAGGTCGCCCTCGACCTGTTTTACCTCATGACACAGCAACGCGTGAAGCTGGATCATGTAACTTTCGTTGCTGCCCTAACTGCGTGTAGTCACATTGGTTTGGTTGATGAAGGTCTCAACTTGTTGAAATGCATGGAATCCGAATACGGAGTCCCACCACGAATGGAGAATTACGCGTGTGCAATTGACTTGCTTGGGAGGGCCGGACGTCTCTTGGAGGCAAAAGAATTGGTCAAAGATATGCCCTTTGAACCCGATGCGATGGTTTGGAAGACTCTGCTAGGAGCGTGTAGGGCTTGTGGCGACATAGAAATGGCGACTCAGGCGGCTGACAATTTGCTGGAACTCGACCCCGGGGATCACTGCACTTACGTTCTTCTCTCGGATATGTATGGCCATCTCAAGAAGTGGGACGAGAAGGCGACCATGAAGAGGCTGATGAGAGATAAGAGCGTCAAGAAGGTGCCTGGTTGGAGCTGGATAGAGCTGTACCACGACGTCCATTCTTTTAACGCGGGCGACCTTTCACACCCTAGATCCCTAGAGATATACGATGCATTGGGAGAATTAACGAATGAAATGAGAAAGTCTGATGATGATCTGATCATGGATATTCATCGCGATGATCTGAATCTTGCCAATGGGAATTGGATAGATGGTTCTATTCAAGCTGTGTGTAACATGTGAAGAGATTGATACATTGATTAAACAGTGATGACTCTGAATTGAACATTCAATCTGAAAATCACTCTAAATTCAAATTTTCCACTTGGAATCGAGTTGGAGGGACCCTTCTACAGATTATGTGCATTCAAGCAGATATCAGAGCTGTGAAACCAATGGATTAATTACTCTGCATTTAATTCTTCGGTTTCATCATTCGAGAAGAGTAAGGTTTCAAAAGTAGTACTATCATTTTTGGCTACTGCACTAAGCTGAAACATTTCTTAATTTGTTGATATGTATTGTTTGTTCACCTCTTATTTCTTGTTTCTCAGTATTTTGTTCCCAAATGAATTGAAAAGACACACAATAAGTCGATCATTTTAGATGCTTACTGGCACGATGCTGTGTACCAAGAAAGCTCTTTTTATCTGTAAAACTAGTTTTTCTCCCGTGCAATTAGAGTAGTATAGATAGAACAAAATAAACCAGCGTCAATTGTTCGTTTCTGAATCCCAGGTATTGATGATGGTCACCACCGGGGCCGCCCATATCGCCAGAATGTCTCGTTAGCCTAGCCAGGACAAACACACAGTGTTCATACGCCTTGAGTTGCTGCAAGATAAGTATGCTCATCTATTTTAATCAGCTGTTGCCATCACTTTGACCTAAACAAGCAAAAAAGCTTGGTCGATCAAATAATGCTATAATGATAATTTATACTGTAGAAAAAAGCATTACACCTTAAAGACAGTTGTTTTTGCCTTTTGATTCTGTTATGATCAATAATACATACATCTTATAATCTGAAAACTATTCTATTCAAACTCTATCTTCATCTTTTCCCTTTATATACTGACACATTTTGCAGTCCCATATATGCTTTTCCTTTTGACTATGTTATAATTATACTACATTTTTCACACTTCACTATCTGAATCTTGCATTGTCACACTCATAATTCTATATGAGATGAACCTGTTTAACACACACACACATCTGCCTGTTCACACAGAAGCAGGGAAATTAACTAGTGAATTTTGCTTGAAGCAGAGGTGTATTTTAGGCTCTATTAGTAGGGGTTTTGGCTTGTTTTAGACTGCTTTTAAGATGTAATATCTGAAGAGCTTATAAGTTGTAAAAGTGATTGGATAATTGAGCTTATAAGCAGAAAATTGAGGAGGGATGAAATAGGGAGGCAAAACTCTTTCTTTTTGGAGCTTAGTTAGTTTTGCAAATTGAGGTTGATTGGGAGCTTATTTTGCCAAATATTTCGCAAGAACTTATACATCGTTTTAAGGAGCTTATTTTGCTAAACATACACCCTCTAAGAATTGTATAAGAAACTAATGACAGCAACATTTAGTGCATAGTTTAAAAGAAACAAAAAGTAGCTAACTTCCAAAAAAATCAATTTCGAATTGCGTATTCAAACAACAATATTAGCTGTAATCGTGTCGTTGGTGCCATCATTTCGCTATTGATATTGCTCGTATTGCTACTCTGTTAACAGATAATTGCAAAGTTAGGATATTTTGAACTATTGGGATAAAAAGAATTTTCCTTTAATTTTGTCGGTTTCTTATATTTGTTCACTAAACCGTTGATTTTTTTATTATTATTATTATTGAATTAAGAAAATTTACGCATGATATTTTATTTGATTATAATAGGTTTGAGCTTGTAACAATCTTCTTTTTTTATAGTTCATGTTTTTTTGGAGTTATTATCTGTTTTATTCTGATACCATATCCTCCCTAAGAGAAAACTCTACAACCATAGCAAATGGTGAATATGTAACCATAAATAACACTCAAATATTAGTCTTCCTCATGCAATAATGTACAAGCGAGGTTGTTATTTTCACAAATCACATCACATAACTGTAATACAAAATATAATTGTATACGTTGATTGCTTATTAGTTTTCTTTCTTTTTCCCTCTTTTTATTTTTTAGTTTATTTGTGGTGTGTCGATGGGAAGTAGCTGCGCAGTCACTAATCTATTCCATGATATCACTATCATTTTGACTTGTGACTTACATTTTCATACCTAAACTCATAATTAATAATATGAAAGTTGGGGTTTCAAAAGAAAAAGATAAAGTCTGAATATTTCCAGTGCACATGCTACACGATAATAGATGTGACTATTTTGGATTCATCAATATTTTTCAGATAATAGAAATTACAAAACTTATTGCTCTTAATTGAATTATTGCACTTTTATTCATCGAGTAAACTTAAATCTCAATCACAATAAGTTGGTCTTTTAAATTTTTACTTGTTAGTTATTAAAATTTTAAAATGTTAGATTGTACTGCAATTGTTTTGAATCGAATTCAAAGATTGCTACTGGAATTGCGATGTTTAGCTAATAAGCCCATCATCATAATCAGAAAGAGCTATCAAATAATGACCTCGTAATTGCGAATTATATTTTATAAATGAATGGATATTGTTTGTTCATTTTACAATTATATCTTAGGTTGTCACTATTTCTAATTAATTACGTTGATTGTCATAACTCATAAATTTAGATTTCGAATATTGTATAGTTTTATATTTCGAGAAGTTCAAAGCTTCACCATAACAACCACCCACCCAATGTAAAAATTATTGTCTCTCTTTATCTAGAAGAGATTAATGAATTTCTGACGTGGCCTACCAATGGAGCAAGATTCCATGGGATTTAGAAAGTTCTTTTATTGAAGATTCCACTAGGGTCATGCACCAATAACATTATTAGTGTGATGGGGCAGCAATTGTTAGATTAAAGATAATAATGATAAATAGAGTAATGTGGGACTGCGTCCAATTACAAAATGTTGTGGGCCTAGTCTCGTCAATTATCAATTACAAAAGGTATAGATTTGATGGATCGTGCGCAAAGATGTTTTTCACTAATTAAACAATTCAATGTTCCCTTAAACAAAATTAATCATAAAAATCTAATGGTACAATTTTTTTCTTCCGGTAAATCTATTTTCACATGTATCGATAGTAGCGAGAGAGAAAATAGATAAATAGATAAAGAATAAGAGATTGATAAGGTTGGGGAGGTACCACAAAATACGTTGACTTGTAAGCCAATGGGAGCCTTGACTTGAGTGAGTATATAAGAAGCTTCCTAATTAATACTACATCAAATAGCCCGTAAATTGCTGAACTTTGTCCGTTTTGTATACCAGCTTTAAAATTGACATGTAAATTGCCAAACTTTCAATTTTTTCTGATTTTGCAACCAACGTTGACTTCGGCAAATCAATGCTGACGTGTCTGACCGGAATTCCTACGTGATCGCCGCCGGCCGATAATTAATACCATATCACATTTAATTAAGGGAAAAATTGCCTCTAAAATGTTGAACTTACCCAAATTCTCATTTTGCATACTAGTTTTAAAAAGTTTGCAAGTAAATTCCTCAACTTTCAATTTATTCTGATTTT